>NDXB01014834.1:25028-46764 GCA_002631895.1 Agapornis roseicollis
TTTACAATGAGGGTGGTGAGCCACTGGAACAGGCTGCCCAGAGAGATGGTAGATGCTCCGTCCCTGGAAGTGCTCAAGGTCAGGTTGGATAGGGCTTTAAGCAACCTGGTCTAGTTGAAGATATGCCTGCTTACTGCAGAGAAGCTGGACTAAAAGACATTTTAAGGTGCCTTCCAATCCAAATCATTCTATGACTCTATCTGCACCACAGTCTGGCAGAATCTGAAGTGAACTTGAAGTCTCCTCATGACCACACAACTTTTACTCCAAACCACACATTTTTATGCCTTCACAAAAGCTGTTTCTATATACTGTTTCTGAAGGGATTTTTGATGGGGCAGCAGTGACAGGCTGGTTATTCATCAAGGGTGTGAAAAGAGATCTGGCTACAAACCAAGCCACGTCAACCTGTAGGAAGTCACTAACCATTCTGACTTTGGACAGTATCAGAGTCAGTTCTCCTACGATCCTTCATATCAAAGAGAAGGGACCTCCAAGTCATCTTGTTCATCTGCTTCTTAACAGCAAAATCAACAGTAAACGTATCATTCTTGACAGACATTTCACCAGCCTGTTTCAGAAGATATCCAGCAAAAGATATCCCAACTTCTTTAGACACTCCAGTACTTCATTATTCTTTGTGCTAATATTTTTTTCCTAGCTCTAACTAAAGTGTCCTTTCCTGTAATTTGAGCTCAAAATTTAACAGTTCAGGTGATATAGATACACAGAATGAAGATGAAATTCCAAACATACTCAAAAAGTCAAAGTAGGACCACAGCTGCCCAACTGCAGGCCTACATCTTCTTTACATTGCATTGCACACAGACAGCACAACTGTAAGAACTTGTAAATGACTCAACATAGAAGTTCACCTGCAACTGGTCAGAGCAATATCATCACTGGATGTATGCAGATAGATGTCATTATATAGCAGCATGCTCATACTTTCCTGAAAGGTCAAAGCCACAGTACCTTGTTAACTGCATACATTTGACTCAGAATTATTCAAGAAAGTTTCATTCCATGGAGAACTTGCAACTGAATTTTTGGATTTGAAAATCTTGGCATTCCAATTGCAGTATTATTGAAACTTGTGCTTTCCAGATAATCCAAACTGTTGTAACTTTAAGGACAGATTAAGATAAATGCCAAAGAAAGAGAATGAGATAGCAGCAGAAAGCTAATAAAAAATGTTTCCATTTTTGGTAATAGCAAATCACCTGGGCAATCCCCCTTCTGCAGTATGATGCATCATAATTTAAATCATTATTTACAGTATGATGCATCATGACGATCATTCACAAGGATGATCAGGGAGCTGGAGCACCTCCTGTATGAAGACAGGCTGAGAAAGTTGGGGCTGTTCAGCCTGGAGAAGAGAAGGCTGTGTGAAGACCTCATAGCAGCCTCCCAATACCTGGAAGGGGGCTACAGGGATGCTGGGGAGGGACTCTTCATTAGGGACTGTAGTGATAAGACAAGGGGTAACGGGTTAAAACTTAAACAGGGTAAGTTAGAGACAAGGAAGAAGTTCTTTACTGCAAGGGTGGTGAGGCAATGGAATGGGTTGCCCAAGGAAGTTGTGAATGCTCCAGCCCTGGAAGCATTCAAGTCTGGGTTGGATGGAGTTTTAGGTGACATGGTTTAGTGTGAGGTGTCCCTGCCCATGGCAGGGGGGTTGGAACTAGATGATCTTATGGTCCTTTCCAACCCTAACCCTTCTATGATTCTATGATTAACAGGAAGTCCCTGAAGCAGAAACCTTCCTGTTCAAATCTCTTTATTCCTGAAGATCATAATCTCTCCAGGTCCTCACACTGGTAGCTTGGAAGGAAAGGAAGACTTGGCTTCTAGGAATTTCATCAGCTTAAGCTTCCAGAGGTGAAGTTACAGCACAATGCCAATATACCCTAGTGAATACTTTGTATCCAAATTAGCCCTATGCCACTTGGAGAATGGCTCAGGAAATCAGTGCTGTGCTTTCGTTTGTTTTGCCTTGTTAACAGAAGCACTCTAGTATGTAGTCATTTATCATGAACTACTTCAACTTAGTGAAAACAAGAGCTCTGTACAGTTTATGCTATTTGTGTTCTCTATAGTACCACTAATAGCAGAACAGGCTACTAGTCTGAAACACTTGTCTGAGTTACATTCATGCTTTTCCTAGACAGGGAAAGACAAGTTGATGTTTGCTGTATTTAAGGCAACAGAGGATGTTACAGTTGTATTGCCAGGTAATTGCTCTGTTGACTTATTTGCAGGCCAGAACTACTTTTTTCAGCTAACAGAACTACACTCTCCTTTAAGTGGCAAGTACAGCAATGGCAAGACTGAAGCCACTGTGGATGACATTACTTAAATGATTTTTAGCAGCTTCCTATTTCTCCTCACTAGTACACTTTCATTACTGCTCGGAGAACGTCATCAATTAATAAAGAATCCATAACTGTAAGCATGTTTTCCACCAAAGGTTTTCTCCCTGCATAGAAAAACTGTTCCACAAGTAAGATGGTCTGCTGATGCAATTCTAAAATAACGCTTGCTGGCTATCTTCATTTTTGGTAGCCAATTTGACACATGATGAAGGGCTACACACACTTTTGAAGAGATGCAAACTATGCTTATGAAAATAAGGCCTTTTAAGATATCCCAATTCATATAACAGAGGCCAGTGCCAATGAGGCAGGTGGAGAGAAAAATAAACAGCAACAAAAATGGTAGTTGGAACAATACAACTCTACGTACTTTGTACACTGGCTAACGGAAGCAGCACCTCTATCTATACCATAAACCTATGGCAGTTGAAATTACACAGAAGGCAGCTTGAAAGGCAGAAATAAACCCATCACAATTACATTCAGAAAGATCTTAAGATACGCAAGAACTGGAAGTCAAAGGTAATCCAATCTGGAGTAGTTATGTCATTTTATATCCCTGAAGTTTTATACTTTTTAGGTAATTTCCTCTCTTAAAAAAATAAACATACGGAAAGGTGGATTTCCCTTCCTAGAAACTGTTTACTTCCTCGGAATATTAACATTCTCTGTTTGTCAAAGGCATCCACCTATTAAAAGCTAAAAGCCCCTTTCTGGCCCCAAGGCTTTTCAACTTTTCAGCAACTTAGTCTTGTTCAAAACACAAATTCTCACCCTTAGACAAAGATCACTACAAGTAACAATGGACTACTAAATGCACTTAAAAACATAAAGGATGAAGTCAGGGACTTCTGTTATGCTCTGTTTCTAAAATGGCTTGAAAGCTTTACATACATGGAAAAAGAAAATTGAGAAGTTGAAAGTTAAATTTTCTCTATTAAATTTATACGTAACAGTTAATCATCCCAAGTTATCAAATTACAGTGTTGTGCTTAAACACATAAAAAGTAGACATATTAGACATATCTTAGCAGAATCACAAATTTAACATCCAAAAGACATTAAGCTCCCTGCTTGGCCTTGTCTTCTGCTACAAACCCACTGACTTGCAATTTAAGCTCATGCACATTTGATTCCTACAACAATTAAACAAATTGCTCATAAAGATAACATTACAAACATTTAAGGTTAATATTTTAGCCTTTGCATTCTGATCAGCAGGGTGAAAAGAAGTGACATATGATACATACTTCTCCAAAAACTAGAGATTGGAATCAGACTACAACAGGAATGGGGAATCACTAAAATCACTAATAGTTTTATGCAGTATCTGTACAGCTTCTGGTTATTTCTAACAATATCAGCTCACAATAGCATCCTGACATGAACTAGAAACACTTGAGTCAAGATTAAAGTCTAAACTGTCCCTAAATTGAGTCCTTCAAACCATTTTTAATAGTAGTTTAAAAAACAGAAATAGTTTTGAAATATAAACAGAACCCTATGCTTAAAAATGCAATGATCCATACCTGAAGAAGCCAACATGAAATCTTTTTATGATATAATATTGAAACATTGCCGCCTTTGTAATGATATCAAGATAGTTTTATTTCCTGATTCATTCTCTTCATGAAACTAAGGTGATCCCTTACCTTGATTTAGATGGTGACATTTCAAACTTTCAGGTTTGTCTGACATGGGCTGCACAGAAAGTTAAGCATGGTAAAATACCAAAACCACACTGACCTTAACTTTCAAGTCTGGTTAGCATTTGTAGGATCCCAACCTAAAATGCACAGCATAATTTGAAAGTAACTTCTGAGCTGATCAAGTTTTAGGAGGCAGAACTAATTATGTATCTACCAGGACATCCAAAAAACATGATAAAATGTGTGTATATAAAGATGTAAAGCCATTCCCAGTAATAAATATACTGTAAACAAGGGTAGCAGATTCATTGAAGATCATGCCAACCTTTTGAGCACAGATCTTACAGTAAGATTTAAATACCTACATGAATAATAAAAAAAATAAAAATCATTATTTTGAGTGTCAGAAATAGACAAGTGCAACACTTTTTTTTTTTTTTACTTTTTTCTTTTTTTTTCTTTAAATCTTCCCAATATTCACCAAAAGACATTTACTAGGCACTTCGGGTCGAACTTGAAACTAGAATAGTAAAATGCTTAGGTCATTTCAGTCACATTTTAAAAGCGCAGAATTTTCCCGTAACTATTTTTAATGAATTCAGGGAGGACCTCTATCATTGCTTTCAAAGGGAGAACACAGACCAAGAAGAGCTATGCCATAGAAAACTATGCCACAGTCTATAATAATTTCATTTGTAAGCTTCATTCTGCTGAACTTATCTCTGCCCTCTTCGTACAAATATTTAAATAAATTCTAAGTACCTTGTTTAGAACATGTCTTTGGAAAGAACACTGTTTACACCCTGTTTGAAGTAAGTCAAAAAACAACTACCTTGAAGTCATGACCTTACTTTTAAAAATCTTATTCAGGCTAGATTCTTACAAACCTGAACTTGAATCTTAATCTCAGCACCTGCAGGAGGAGATACTAATTTAGGATTATGAGAAACAGGAAATTAGATTTCACAGTTCTGCAAATCTAAGGATACAAACTGTACAATCAAATACTATACCCACCAGAAAGATATAGGGGCCTCACAGTATAGCTCCAAACTTACTAAAAGCTAATTAACAAGCCTATACACTTTTAGAAACTGAAGAGCTAAAAAACCTTTAAGCTCTTCAAAAACATCCTCAGTAAAAACTACCTACATATCAACAGTAGAGAAAATGAGTAAATAATAAAAGGAGTGGCTTCTTTTAAGAAGATTTAAATTACATATATGATTAGAACATTTGTGCACTTTTAGGTATTGAATGTGAAACTCTGACAGCATTATCTGTCACTAGTTCAGAAAAACATACTTTTAATGAAAATGAAGAGAACCTGTTCCTAAACATACTGGAAGATGAACACCATAGAAGTATAATTAAAATTTACATAACACTGAAGATGACTGTACAGCTACACAGATTTCTGAGAGGACTACACATAAGAAAGATTGCAATATTAATTATTCTTTTAATCCATGTTTGAACTCAAGCCACCCTCAAACTCCAGCTCAGTTGGTAACTTGAAAACCAAGTATGTGCACTGAGAAATGGACACCTTCCAGGAATCATAGAATCACAGAATCACAGAATATTAGAATAGTTAGGGTTGGAAAGGACCTTAAGATCATCTAGTTCCAACCCCCCTGCCATAAGCAGGGACACCTCACACTAAACCGTGCCACCCAAGGCTTCATCCAACTTGGCCTTGAACACTGCCGGGGATGGAGCACTCACAACATCCCTGGGCAACCCATTCTGTTGCCTCACCACCCTAACAGGAAAGAATTTCTTCCTTATATCCAGTCTAAACCTCCCCTGTTTAAGTTTCAACCCGTTACCCCTTGTCCTGTCACTACAGTCCATAATGAAGAGTCCCTCCCCAGCATCCCTATAGGCCCCCTTCAGATCCTGGAAGGCTGCTATGAGGTCTCCACACAGTCTTCTCTTCCCCAGGCTGAACAGTCCCAACTCTCTCACCCTGTCTTCATATTGGAGATGCTCCAGTCCCCCCATCATCCTCGTGGCCCTCCTCTGGACTTGTTCCAACAGCTCCATGTCCTTTTTATGTTGAGGACACCAGAACTGCACACAATACTCCAAGTGAGGTCTCATGAGAGCAGAGTAGAAGGGCAGGATCACCTCCTTTGACCTACTGGTCATGCTCCTTTTGATGCAGCCCAGGATATAGTTGGCTTTCTGGGCTGCAAGCACACACTGCAGTCGGCTCATGTTCATTTTCTCATCGACCACCATCCCCAAAGCCTTCTCCGCAGGGCTGCTCTGAATCTCCTCTTTGCCCAACCTGTAGCTGTGCCTGGGATTGCTCCGACCCAGGTGTAGGACCTTGCACTTGTCATGGTTAAACTTCATGAGGTTGGCATCAGCCCACCTCACAAGCGTGTCAAAGTCCCTCTGGATGGCATTCCTTCCCTCCAGCATACCCACCCAACCACACAGCTTGGTGTCATTGGCAAACTTGCTGAGGGCGCACTCAATCCCACTGTCCATGTCAGTGACAAAGATGTTGAACAAGACTGGTCCCAACACCGATCCCTGAGGGACACCACTCGTCACTGGCCTCCAGCCTGACACTAAGCTGTGTCACAAGCCTGACACTAACCTGGCACAACTCTTTGCATGTGGCCATCCAGTCAGTTCTTTATCCACCGAGTGCCCCACCTATCAAACTGATGTCTCTCCAATTTAGAGACAAGGATGTCGTGTGGGACAGTGTTGAATGCTTTGCACAAGTCCAGGTAGATGACATCAACTGCTCTACCCCTGTCCATCAGTTCCGTAGCCCCATTGTAGAAGGCCATCAAATTGGTCAGGCAGGATTTCCCCTTAGTGAAGCCATGCTGGCTGCCACCAACCACCTCATTGTTTTTCATGTGCCTTCACATGCCTTCGAGGAGACTCTGCTCCAAGATTTTGCCAGGCACAGAGGTGAGACTGACTGGTCTGTAATTCCCTGGGTCATCCATTTTCCCCTTCTTGAAAATGGGGGTTATATTTCCCCTTTTCCAGTCTTCGGGAACTTCACCTGACTGCCATGATCTCTCAAATATGATGGCCAGTGGCTTAGCAACTTTACTCTGAATTCTTAATACACAAGCACATGAAGGAAAACATACAAGATATCCCACTAATATTCTAACACAATTTGCCCCACTTACAATAATTTGGTACAAAACCAATGGATAGGAATTAGAATGGAGAATTGCCAGCAAATGTACAGACAGCACAAGGAACAGAGAGCTCAGATTGGAAATAGCTGTTACATAGATGGCTTGGGGTACTGACTTCAGAATCAGAGAATTAAGTTCTCTTTTACATGGCCAGCTAAACTTAGCACCACAGCAACTTCTTTTATGAAGTGTTACTCTTATGTCCACACTACCTGTAGCCTGACGCCTATCCCCAGAATCGCATTATTCCATTGCTAGTAGAAGACAGTTAGAGAGAATCAAATTTCTATAATGGATACTCAGATATCTATTTGAAAACATAGGCTAAACAAGTTGTTTTCAAATCTGCATATTGGGACTGGAATTCTTACATGTTTGAAGACTAAAAAGCAATTAAAAACATTAAAATCTGTGGGCCCTGGCACACTGTGCATAGGTTAAAATTCTGACTAGAATGCAAATATAATTATTTACGAAAAACCCAAACCAAACTCCAAAAAAAAAAAAACAAACAAAAAAACCCCACAACACAAACAAACAAACAAACAAACAAAAACCCCACAAAATACCTTGGATACTCAAGCATGTGAATTCCTCAAGGACTTGGCTCATTTTTCCTCACCTCTGCCATCCTAAAGCAGTATGTTGTAGCTTTCCCTGAGACAACCAATTTGTCCACAGCATTTTTTAGCCCGTTTTTATTTTTGTTTTCTTTTTTTTTTTGGTCCCCCATCAGCAATGCTTTTGTTTCAGGCCTCTGTCATCACACAATTTAACTACAGGATCTGGGCCTGCAGTTTTAGGTAATACTTTCTGAGCTATACAAAACGTTCCCCATGAGACCAGTTTAGGTTTTTTGCTCTGAAGCCATCCTACTTGCCCCTGCTGCAGAACATATGGCTCATTGTCTTCTCTCTGCAACAAGTGTATCTTTCTTCTCTTCCCTTCCAAACACTTCCATAAATGTCTTCCTGTCTCTTGCAGTTCTCACAACTCATCACAACTTTGGACAGTATCCATTCAGGTTTTCTCAAGTACATGACACCCATTCATAAGAAGCAGCAGTCTTTTATCATGAGAATATTTCCCAAGTTTACTGGAAAGCATCTACAAAGCTACTATCCACATGTTCCTCAAACTCCTTTTAAATTTTAATTTCTGTTATAGGATATCAGGAAACCACTGGTATCATGGTCAAGTAGTGGTCAAAGCCACCTGCTAAGACACCTGATCTTCATTTTACCTTTGCAGTCATGTGTGTTCCACATTTTATGCTCAGCACTTCTGAAAAGAGAACCTGACCCCAAACCTTTCTTTACATAGTGATGGATGTAATATGGATAGAAACAAACACGAGTTTCCTTTCACCTAGCAACTTTAATGATGGCCTTTTTACCTGTTCATTAGGAAATAATTCATCTGCCCTTTCTCTTCTGATGGCCAATGATACAGAGGGTGAACACAAGAACTGAAAGTGGAATGAATGCATCTATACAGAAATAGCACAAAACCTATTTACTGTTGTACTTTTTGTAACTCTCAGTCATACTGATATGTTTATTTTCATTTGTGGCTTTTAGCTAAGCAGTGACTGATTTTAGGGAAATATGTTTAAGATAATTACACCATTAAATATTACAAAAGTAAACAAATTTACACCTGGATTAATTTAGTGTAACATCTCCAATCATTTTTGCCTTGCTCATAAGAAAGTGACTGCCTCAAGCTGGAAGTCATCCTCCTAATGTTTCACTATAGTATGTATTAACTAGAACAGGTGCAGACTTCCAAATAAATTTTGTAGAGTCTGCAGTCCTGATGATAAAGCACGTCCTGAATCCAGACTTTGCTCAAGACCACAAATCGGTCATCTGTGAATCCAATGTCACTGGCAAAAGCATGTGGGCAAATAAGGAATTAAAAACCTCTCTCTTTTTGCGTGTTTAAAAGTAGAATGATAATCTGCAAGGCTCAGATTAACATGATCTGTGTCTGTAAAGTCACCCTTACAGAAGAGGTCTGGCAAAAGACTTGAATTTGCCTGATTATCTGCATGTACATCAAGACAAAGTCTTTGTTTTGGTCTTTACTGTACTGTCAAACTGTCAGTGTCTCAGCTCTCATACAGTTGCACTTCATTGATTAGCCTCTTTTATAGTTTACTTATTTAAATAAACCATTTGATTGCAGCAATCACACTGAAATTATTATTTCGAGATTTCTAACAAATACAGATTTCTCCAAGAGAAAAACAGTGCAATTACCATGAATTTGATTATCTGGGAGAATGTCACTGCTTAGAGTTCCCTGTTCATTAGAAATTCACTAGAAATTAGATAGAAATCATGCTGGCAACTACCGGCTTCTGTCAGAATTTCCTCACTAGAACGTGTAAAATACATAACTGGCTAGGAGGAGCAGTGTGAAATACATGATCAATATATTACTTAAATGACACATACTGAATGTCTTATGCTGGCATCCCTCTGGGTTGCTACTGCTTGCTTGTCTTTAAAATCCCCAGTATTAGTAGAAAAAAAAAAATAATTACAGGGTTGTAACAGAGAGAACAGTGAATCTGAGATTCTCAAACGACCGCGAAATTGTCTGAGGAACAGGCATCAGTACGTTACAAATGTCATTCTACACCTGCTTGAAAATTCCGTGCTAACAATAATCTTAATTTCAGACATCAGAATTGATCCAGGTAACTGAATCATGGACAGCCCCCCCTTCCCCCCCCTCATTTGCTAAAACTAAACTTTGGTGAAGTTAGCTTTTAATTTATGAGGTTAGCTGCAAACAGCCATGAAACATTTTATTTATGTTTGCAGTTTATGCCAATCAAAAGACCAAAAAAGCAATCTTTATCCTGTTATGAATAGATATTTGTACTTTTACAGTTTTTTTGGCATAGTCTTCTTTGTTTTTACACTTAAACTCATTAATTATAATAAAAATACAAATATGACCACTCTGCTTTTAGAACTTACTCTGTCCTTTCTTTATATGTCCTGTCCTTTATATATGATAAATTCAAGCATTAATATCTCTTCTGCAACTTACATTTCAGAAATCTTTTTTTTTTTCTTTTACTTGAATTTCTTCTTGCTAAATCTAGAGACAGATCACTATATTTCAGCAAGAATACTCATCAGATCTCTATAGTTAGCTAATTTGTCTTTCAAATTCTTACCTCAGATACAAGCACTTTTAACTTGTTGCCATAGGAAAACTTGTATCTTCCGCACCTTCATCACTTACCACTGACATGATGCTTAAATAATATCTATGCCTTTTTGCAAGGTGCACGCTGTACTTTCTGTGGCTTCATACACTTATACCTATCGCACTGAGAAGTATGTGGCTTTTTTAAATGTGATTAACACTCAAGATGCACTATGGTGATGAAGTTTTACATTCAGGCATACAGTTAATGAGTCCTCAGACAATATGGCAACGTGCTGAAAAGAACACTCAGTGGCTGCCCTGCTCTTGGCACGATTCCCTACCCCCTTCTCATCCTCTGACCTACACCATTCAACCCTAAGCTTCTTTGGCAGCACAACTACCACCTTTCTATCTTGCTCTAGTTGACCTGGGACTTCGCCTACTGATGCTGCTCAAACAAATAAATAAAATCCTAAGGAACCAGACTCATTGTTTCTAAACTGAAAAACCTCAAAGACCCTTCTACCTATTTTGACTTTCAGTCCCAAATCATGATTTCTTACTAGCATAACTGTTGATCCTTTAAACAAATGCAACCTCTACAAATCAATGCATTTTACTGTTTTTATAAGCCTCAACAAATTTGATTTTTCACTAGAACAACTGCAGTTGCTGATTTCATTTCTCTCAGATTTCCTCACACATCCCTGCCTTTCTTTTTGGGTCCTGAAGAAACAAGAGTAGACCCACTATGCTTGTGGTGGACAAATTTAGCTAATCAGCAACTGTTGCTAAACTAAGGATAGCTTAAGTTACCCATCAAATAGTTCAGTTATACAGTGCTTTAGTATTTGTATATAAAATGCAAGACTAAAAAGAAGTAAAGCTTTCATTATTCTATCTCAGGATTATTTAGCAGCTGTTTTCTGAAAAGGCTGAAAAAAAATAGTTTGTTGTACAGTTTGATTATAGAAAAGACTGAGAGGGAGAAAGGTTGATTTTCCTGCCATCCTAGTTTTTTCCACCATCCTTTAAGGTTTGGTATCTTCAGCATCAACTCTTAAAAACTGTACTGTGTTACCCAGGTTACTCAAGAACACAGAACCACATCTGTGCTATTTAAACCCCTGATGGTGGCTGGTGAGGTTTTTAAGGGTGGATGAATCAGAACACTATCTTTATTCAGTACAGAAATATGGAAAAAAAAAAAAATCAATCTATTTAGGGAAAGAAGTTAGAATAGCAGAAGAAAAGGCTCTGTCTTTGGAATTTCCTGCTTTACAGCAGTATTAGCTATGATGTACCACTCTTATGGAACAATACTTCTAAACAGAAAAATACATTTAATGCTTAAATAAACCTGAAAGCATTAGAAAGTAGATCTAGAATGTTGTCATCCAGCATGCTCCTTTACTGAAAGATACATGCTGCCCTTTTAAGTATTTACTTCTTTCCCTTCTCCTTCCCTACATGAAGTTTTCCATTACATCGGTGCCATTGAAAGTTATTTTAGATTTAGTTAGGCCTAGAATGTTAGGAAGCTTTATAATTTCAGAAAGATTAACTTTGTTAAAACATTTTCATGAAGAAATCACGCTATTTGAAGAAAAATGAACACAGACAGAGTACCTATGGTACAGTCAGCTCTCAAATAGGAAGCTACACACTTCACCCAACAGTAAAGAAAGAAAATACAAACTGGCATCAAATTAAAATTACATGCTTAACACCGTACTGAAATAATGACATAGGAAAGGATCAATATCACAGTAATACGACACAATACGAAAGTATACATTTATAAAATGCTGGTTTACAAGCAAGCAGGAACTGTCAACTTTTATTTCTACAATTGTGCGGAGAGTTTCACTGGAGCAGAAATATTGTTCCAGCATCACATCTGATGCAATTTGCCTGCTCCCTGTGCAACCTCATTATTGTTGTATTATATTCAATACCTAATCCTTCTGATACAGAAGTGACATTCAGCAGTTCTTCAGTGTAACATTATACAATGTATCTGAATTTGATATCCGAGTGTGTTCCTGGGGCACATACCATCTGTGTTGTTACTCACACATTGGTCATATAGGTAGGTATACTAGTTCACTTATAAGGTTACTGTGCTCCACAGACTGCATAGTTATTTGATGCTTATCACTGTTTGCTCAAAGCTGATTATTTTAAACAAACAACATACCAAAAAACTGTTACATGACTTGATTCTATCCTCTTTGGTCATCCTGATCTCCTATTTCTAGTAATATTTGTACCTACCACAATGATACTGCCTTTTAGGATTCATCTGCCTGCTTTTGTTTTGTTGGTATCATGTTTATGAGCATAACACGTTGGCCCAGAGTCACCTTCAGAGGTCATCTGCCTAAAAAATATACGTGAAATGACTGTAATGTTAAAGCCTGATGGCTGATGTTTTTTACATCACTGCTGACCAAGAGAGAGCCTGACTTTGCATAACCTATAGGCTTTTAAATCATGTGTAATCATCTCTTGGATAGAAACTGTGATTCCACTGAAACCTGAAAAACTTCTAGACTTCCAATTGGAGTTTGATGTCACCTCTTCCAACACAAAAAACACCCAATTTGTCCTGTGTCATAAAATTGTCAAGGTCTTCTTCTAAACTTTCTGTTTATGAATACTTTCAGTCCATGATGAGCTGAAAAATGTCCCTCTTCCTTCACGCCCCATTTGATTTCTACATCAGTGACCCAATTATATGCCTTTAAACCACACATCATGTGGCATTATTTCATACTGGATATGCTTTTACTTGCTCTTTCTTACCTCTGCCTCATTCTTCCTCCACACCAGATTCTATTGCAGCACTTCCATGGCCATTACTGACAGACGCCAATTTGATTTACAAATAGCTCTGAGGGGATCAGATGTTGCCAAAGAGACACTAATGAAACAGAGGGAAGCTGGGAATTGATATGAGAAAATAAGACAAAGGGAAAAAGAAGAGTGGAAGGAGTACAGAATATTACTTTAAGTAACAGAGACTAGTAAGATGGAACTATCAGCACCTAATGGGTGCACACTGTTTAGTGATTAGTCATAGCTAGTCTTCACTTGTTTTCTTACACGTTCTTCAAAGTGAGATTGTATCCACCTTGAACTGCAAGATGATTCACTTTCTGCATACCCCTATATCCATATTTCTTATTGTTATAAAAAAAGCTCTCTCTTTGTTAAAGGCTTACAAACACCTTAAACAAAATACCCGCTCTGCTTGTTTATAATTTTCCTCATGATTACAGACTCAATCATAAATATTCATGTAGTACCACACTGTAAACGTGCATTCCACTTTACAGAACACAGATGAAAGCAGTTCTCTAAACAACTTACTGTATGACCCCTATACATAAGAAGTTGGGGAGTGCATTCACTGAATAACAAAATCCTGGAATGATTCAAGTAAGATGGAGCTTTTTGAATTGAGAAAATGCATAGGAGTAATCCATTTATATACTGTTGCTTCCAAATTCAATGTCTCATTTGGGGTATAGCTGCTGAACATGCTTGTCCAAATAGCATTGCAGGATATATATACATAAATAACACATTGGAATTTGGGTCCTAATTACAAAGCACTGGTTACTAATTTAACTATAAAGACATCAGAACTCAGATTCTTGATTTCGTGCCTGCTCAACTGCCCAAACAAGTGTCTTGCCTCAGTGTGATTTAAATCCACATAACTGTAAAATAAGAGTCCAAAATATAATTTCATTTTCTACAGCTGCAAGGTGAATCTGAACATTTGGTGCAGTTGTCACAATAATTTAATGCATTTTCAGTATTAGCTAATTCAGAATTTGTATTCTCAGTAAGATTAGAGTTGGGAGTTAATAAATGCTACTTTTAATATGGACATTATTTATCACCAAGAGACTACAGTTTTATTGAACCAGGACTAACTACAGTTTTAATCTTTGAAGCACATGTACGGTGATTAATAACTATTCAGAACAATTCATTTTGCAATGAACATCTACAGCATTAACATGCAGTCCCAGCTGGAAGACCTCTCCCATTTCAATTATTCCTTTGCATTTCTCTTCGTATTTTTATTTCCTCAACCTTCTCCAGCCTACCTCAGAATCCCTGAGATTGTTCAATAAAAGTTTAACAGTTCTGTGCTATTAATGTGCTTGTGTTCCGTATGGAGTGCTCGTTTCCTTCCTTTTATTGAAAGCCAAACTGAGGGACACAATGGGCGTGTTGTGCTCTGTCTAGCACGGTATGTGCGATATCTTTAAAAAGGAGGTGTGAGCTGGCTGTAATACCACTACTCTTAACAGCAGAAGTACCACAAGCTAATCAAACACAGCACTGGGGCATGCTGCCCATTGAAAGCTGGTGAAAAAGCTGCATTTTATTATGACCTACATACTGCGCAGCAGCAGTTGGACAATTTAAATCTAGTTACATTGAGGCTGAACACAGTGCATGAATTCCACTAATGATGAACTCGATGATGTAAGGCTTTTCAAATGTATCTGCAAGTTCTCTGATATTTTATTTCACTTATGCTATCCTTACAGTAAGAAGCACAATAAAAAAATAAAAACCAAACAAAAATCCTTTCTTTTTAGTAGAAAATGCAAACAGAAAATTTTATCAACTATTGGAAATATCCTTCTGAACCACCAACCATATGGAACATCACACTGAAATATAATGGAAAGGCAATCAGATCAATAAATTACAGCAACCACCCTAAACGAGCTCCAGGCCAAAGTCAACCTTTAAATGCAAAGTTACCTTCGGCAGCTTATTTCCTGCATGAAGTTTTGTTTAGTTTTATCAAATCAAAATAGTCCATGCAAAGGCGTACCTCTCTCATACAAGCCGAGATACACAGCAGCTTTCTTTTGTGGAAGAGTCCAGAGGTGAAAGCTCCGAAGCAAACCTGCTAGTAGCAGGACATAAGCCTGAGAAGCGGCTTTAGCCCAGCCTGCAGCACCGAGCCCAGCTGAACCGCACACCTGCGTCTTAGTAGTGCCTGTTTCCCAGGGTCAGCAGCACGCCAGAGCAGCAGAAGGAAGGACAACACCCTTTTGGATCACAGGTTTTCACTCAGGAGCAGCTAACGAGCTGCTCAGATAACACTGCGGAGAAACCTTGCCTTTACCAGACAAAACCCCGCTCCGCTGCCTGACAGCAGATATGCAGCATTATCACCCTGCATTCCACCTCCTCCGACCAGCTAGCAGGAACGGCAGCCACCACCTTGTCAAAATGGCAGCTTGCAAGCACGCTAAGCCACCGCAATTACTCACTAACGTGCCCGTTTCTTCTGCTTCCTCCGAAGAGATTTTTGTTTATTCCCCGTTACAGCACAGCATAACATGTCACATTGTTTCCCATAAGCAAAATGGCTGGTCCTTTCAGCACTGCCGCAGACACCTCATTGGGCTCCCCCGGCTTGCCGGAGCCATGGCAACAGCCAACAGCCGCGCCGGGCCGCCACCGCGGCGACAGGGGCGGTTCCAGCCCCGTACCGCGCCCCGCTGGGCTCCGCCACCGCACCCCGCCCGCCGCTCCCCAGCACCGGCTGCGCCCGCGGCTGCCTTCACCCGTGGCCGCGGGGCGGCCGCTGCGGGAGGGCTGCAGCGGTGAACACATCCCGCTACGAGCAACACAAGCCGATGAGCTGCAAGTTACCGTATGAACGCGTAAGGCAGAACAGGCTTTGGGAGAGCTACATTTAAGCACGTGAATTATTCGACAGGGCACAGTGGAAGCACTCAGGATAAATAGCCTTCTTTATTTAGGAAACAAGAGATAACCATCGCACCATAGTCAGCTAGTTTTACAATAATAAATCCCAATCCCCCACGTCGTCCCGTCCCCCCCCCGGTTTACAGAAAGCCAACCATTAACCTTATCACAGTTTTGCCCGGTGTTTATAAATACATTCTGTTGATCTTAATGGGTTAAAGGTTGTTTACTAGACCAGTTTCAAAGATTGCACATTGTAGTCACCATGCAAACCAATTTTATCCTACGTAGAATAACACTACTTTTCTGTTAGGAGTAGAAAAACAAACAAACAAACAAACAACAAAACCAAACCAAACCAAAGTCAAGAGACATTTGTGAACAACTTAAAACTACTTATAAAAATTCCCACTTTTCAAATGCTGTCATTAGCTCGTATCTCAGCTGCTTGAGAAGTCAGGTATAAAAGCTAGAAAGCACATGCAGCACTCTTCAACCTAAAGTTCTTAGAAAATCAGTAGAAACATCAAATACAGAGTATTTTGCATTTCACACATAAAATTTCTGAGTACTAGTTTGAGGAAGATTTTTCCACCCCTTCCTACCCACTAACAGGGATTGGCTCAGTACATGCAACAAATCATGGCATTTCCTTGTTCAGTGGCATACTTCCCTAGGGCTGCAGCAGGTTTTTCACCTCCAAGTACAGCTTGCAGACAAAGCTCTGCTGTTCCACCACTCCAAGTGGAATTTCTGCTCTCAGGGGTCCAAGGCCAGTGGTCTCTCAGTGGAGTCCCAGAGAGAGAGAGAAAGTCCACTTAGGTGGACTTCACAAATTTCTTCCCTCAGCATTCGTATACTACTTCCCTTGCATAAGCACTAGTTTCTGTGAAAGTGAGTACTATGAGAAGAATGTGTCCTGGGATGGCTCACCAGGAAACAAGTAGGTAAATTCTGCTCGGATTTCTGATGTGTCAGAGCCAAAACATTCCGGTACGTTAAGATATGCTCTTCAACAGTAGCACTAATTTAGCCTTTCTTCTTCCTTGCCTGGCCTTTCATAAGAAGATGTATGGATGTGCACATATCAAACTGCAGCGGGGGCTGACTCTGTACTTCAGACAAAAGTACCCCCAGCTCCCACGACTCCCAACACCTACTTTCTGTACCACGATTACTGTCCAAAAGCACTTTTTGATCACACACACGCACACACAAAAAAGTCTGCTGATTTGGCACTCCAATTCTGAAGCTTTTAGCTGGAAAACATTAAACTACTGAACTAATTATTTACATGGAAACTAAATTTTAAAACAAAACGAGTCTGCACTACCAAAATACCATTTCACTGTGATTAGTTCATTAACATTTTTTGTTAATAAGCAACATGAAGCAAACTGCACATGCAGTCTCTTGTTTCTTAATTCATTGATAGTCACTGACTCCACAGAAAGAAAATAAAATTCTTCTTCAGTAAGTGAAGAAACAAGCAGGTTTTTCTATCATTTTATTGCACTAACCTACTACAGTTACTGTCATAATGCTCTCTACAGGCAGGACAAAACCTTTGCTCTTGAAAAAGTACAGATCATGAGTTTTTAGACAATAGATTAGAGGTTTGTAAAGGTTTCAAGTTGTTTGTCCATATCTGTACATATACAGGTATCTTAACACAGAGTGGAAGCACAACATTTTCATGAAAATGTTCTTGACAGTTTGGTTTGGTTTGTTGTCTTTTGTTGGTTTTAGATTTTGTGGGTTTTTATTTTGTTTTAATAAAATAGTTGTTTGAAGACTACAACTTCATAATTCAATCTTTAGGGATCTAGAACTATGTCTAATCTGGACACACTTCCATCCCGCTAACAGTGATGAAGATTTTGCCTGCAGTATGCACATAGGACTTAACGATATACTTGTACATGAAACCTTTCCTTCTCTGCAGTGTCATAAGTGATTAGGTGGAAGTTACAAGAGACTTAATCCAAGTGCAGATTATGGTTCCAATTTAGCAAACAACAAAAAACACAATGCATGGGAACCTAACCTGTCTGAGATTATCTAAAAGCTCCATGGAAGTCCTAGAAATAGTTTCTGCTCCATGCTGTGCACAACCATAAAATTTCTCCTGGCAAAACTCACTGAAATCATGACATCAGGGATGGGAACTGGACCCACAGTGTGGCTGCTAGAGACTGAAGAACCTCTGCTAGGACCCAGGGCTCAGTTACACTGGTCTAACTGCTTGTCTAGGAAAGGTCCACAGTCAACTGAAATGGTGACTGCTAGCCTGCTCACTGTATATAAAAACTTGAGTGTCAGGCATAGAGTTATACTAACCCTACAATAAGAATTTAAGCACTTACAGAGAACTACTTCCCTGCCGTGTTAAAACACAGCTGAAAATAGAATGTATCATTTGGCATCTTTGTTCAAATCCTACTCCCATGTTAATTCCAATGAGCTTCCTGATCTTGTAGTACCTGGAGGACAGTTGCCCACATAAAAAAAACAGAGTTTAAAGAAAACTAGTATTCACCAATCCTTCACCTGAACAATGCTGATAATATTCACCTTTGAGACACAAATAACAAGCATTATTCTCAGCCTTAGCTACAGATACTGTATCGATGTATTATTCACCACTGTCATTTAGCCCTTCCTGCTATTTTCCTTCACAAACTAGTTTCCAGCTGTCTCAAGCCAGCTCCACAGAAAATAAAACATATACCTCTATTAAAGCAATATTTCATTCTTAAGACTTTTTCAATCAACTCAAGAACTGCTATTTGCATTAATTTTATTAAAATTCAATGCTTTCTGAAAAATAAATCTGCAAAAACTGTTTTAAAACCATGAACTACAAGAAAAATTAAAAGATATTGGCATTCATGAACAGGACAATATCAAAAGACCAGATCCTCATTAAGAAGCAATGCAATTACTATAGTAAAATCAGCATTTTATTTCCTGCATTGCACTGTGGTTTTTCCTAGATATATCTGACTATCCAAATAGGAAAACACCTACTGTTCATCCATCCTGACTATCATTAACAATTACAGATCTTCCTGATCCTTATTCAGTTTCTGCAATCACTTGATGGCATTTTTAAATTGAAAAGGCTGTATGAATGCAAACTGGATTGCTCTAATGATAAATAAAGCATTGTCTACCAATAAAACACACTGTAAGGTCTGATTTTTTTTTTTTTTTCCATAGAGCTGGGACAACTTGCCTAAATGCCAAGCAGTAGGTAGACAGAATATTTGTAGGAATATTTGGAAAAGTTTTATCACAGGAAGTATATAATTTTTTCACAACTGCCCTTTGAGATATTACTCATCACAAGTAATACAGCCACAAAATGGGATAGAAAAGATGAGAAAAGTAACTCTGATTTGCTTAAAAGCAAATATTTTTAAAGAAAACCCTGAAGCCCTTTTGCAATTAGAGATGAAAGTGTCTTAACCTAATAAGACCAGATCCCTCATGTTTTACAGTATTAAAGATGCTGCTGAATTCCTGGAGCAATTTCCATACTATTTCCCATCCTATATTTAGTATTTTAACTTTCTGATATAACTTAGTGAAAAAGAAATATTGAAAGTTTCACTGCCTAATCTCAAATATGAAATATTATCAAAATTACATTAAACAGCTTTTTAGCTGTTTGTACATATAGTTTAATTTCAGCTGCATTTTAAGTAAAGATGAGAAAGAGCCTGAAACAGAAGGAATTATTTTCCTTTTCTATTTGCTTAGTTACCAATTGGATTCATTAACATTATGTATTACAATACGTATACACTTGGGTTTCACTTATCCCAAGAAAATGTCTCAAATTTTATGATATATTGAGCAGACATTGAATCATGTGAATGATAGTATAGATCAGCATAATATACAAGGTTCTCCCCAGAATGAGTGCTTACATGTTCAGTTTTAACAGAAAAGAGCAAACTTTCAAAACAAAACTAATGTACGGATGAGCAAGTATCTTAAAACAGCCTCCCAAATCTCAAAATATCACCAAGACGTCAACTGTAATCTGAAGCAAAACAAAAAAATAAGAAACAGCAACTGAAATGCACTATGCATTTGGAGTATGCCAAGAATATTGCCAAGGCAATTAATAGTTTAGCTGATCAATTTTTACTTGAAAGTTTTCCAGCCCTGGTTATGTTGTGTACTGACAGTTCCATTAAATACCTACATTAATTCATAGACCTAAGTAGGAACTCAGATTAGGTTCATTTAAGATCTGAAGAACACCCCAGGCCACCTAGTTTCCAGCACTTGCCAAAAATCAAGTGTTTTTCTCCATTCTGAAGTGGAGATTTCTGCAAACTTGAATACCTGTGAACATCAAATATCAGTCTCAGCACTAATGCTTTGTCAAAATGCACAGAGGCCTGAAATGCTAACAGTGCCAGAATTTTAAGCACTTACTTAAGCAAGAAATTTGTAATTTTACAATTAATTTCCTGCTGCCCCATTTGTTGGAAAAAACAAATATGGCAGCATACGTTATGAAGTCTTACTGTATTTTCTATTCTTGTGTATAAACATACGAGACTGATAGCTACACAACTGAATGAACTGTTTTTCCATGTTTTCCACAGAAGTAGGGCAATTAGAATTCTGAAGTGAAAATTATATTAACATCCATAACAAGTTCATCACATACTGCAATTTATAGAGGAAACAAATGGACAAATACTCAGTTCTTCTCATGCTTAGACACCAACAGTCAACTCCTCTAGGCTGAAAGTATGTGAGTATTTCTCAAACATCACTGTTAGGTATTTAGGAAGATGGGTGTCACTCAGACTCCAAGCCTCTTCTTTCTTCTGTCTGTAATATGTAAATCCAAAACTTACAGCTTCTTCTCTATTTTTATCCTTCATTACCTTTTCCTTACCTATAACTGAAACCATATCCCTGAACTATTTGCTGGTGTTCTGCTGAACTGCATCTTCTCACTGGCAGCATGTTTTCTTCCTTAAACCACTGATTTGAATTTACACGTCCTTGAGACTAGCAGCCAGAAAGGGTCAGGCTCAACCACCCTCAATTTGGCATTCTATTGCTGTCCCTTTATTTCAATAGCCTACTTCATATAATTTCTCATTTATAAGAAATTGTATATATACTTATAAGTATATTTAAGTATAGTTCTTATACTCACATTATTCCCAATACTTTTACAGACTTCTCTCTCATACTGTAGTAATTGTGACATGCATTTCTTGTCTCATATTTGAGAAGCAATTCTTCTAAACTTAATCTTCTAAATGTAGATTTATAGAATATCAATTGTGGAAATGGCAAAAAAAAAAATGGTAGGAAGAAGAGTTTGCTGATGGGAAAGTGGAACAGGAGCATGGATTTTCAAGTGCTGCCCACAATTCTGGACACAAATGCTTTTCAAAAGGCTTTTACAACACATCAGGAGCCCCTCATCAATTGTAACTCAGGCCTGCCTGGATCCAGTTCCCAAAGCAACAGGAATCCATTCTGTTTTATTTCCACGCAACTTGAAGTATATAGAGATTGCTAATAATTAGGGTGTTGTTTTTTTTTTTTTTTGTTTTTTTTT
>NDXB01014837.1:0-11191 GCA_002631895.1 Agapornis roseicollis
CATGGCTTGACTAGGGGGAAATCCTGCCTGACCAATTTGGTGGCTTTCTATGATGGGGCTACAAGGAAAAACATTAACTGTATCTGTGCTGAAATCAGGACAGTATCCACCCATTTTTCCCTATCATTTTCATCATGCCAGGTGTCACACTTCCGACCATCACCTCTCCTGTCTTTTGATGTTTAATATATGCATTCATTCAGTACCTGACCTGGGGCTTCATCTTTCAGAACAGTCTCTTGGGGCAGGAAAGATGGATGGATGGATGGATGGATGGATGGATGGATGGATGGATGGTGTGTGGTGTTGGATTGTTGCATGCTGAAGCCAGGTCCAATTCTATCACCACTGGACAGTGTATCACACTAATACACTGTCCAGCTGCATCAAAGTTAATTCTTCAGTAATGTGGTGACCCAAAGGGAGTCCGGTTCAGATCTTCCAATCCAGAGCAGTGGAGGTGGGTGCTACAAGGCATCCAGCACAATGATGGGTGCATAGCCACCATGTAAGTGGTAATATTCAGTGTTATACAGCATCATACAATTTAATTCATTGACTATTTTCACTCACAATCAAATCTCCTTGAGGTACATACCAGACATCCCCATCCTCCTTCATCACCCACCAATCACACCCAGGCCCCTGAGCAAAAGCAATCCCGTGCGTGGTTATGCCTTTGCCTGAGGCAGGAATAACCCAGACTATTTTCCCCAGCAAATTCTTTAGGTGTGCTACAGGAACTTTATCCCTTTCTACGTAAAAGTTCTGAGTGGGCTGGACCAGCTCTGTTGGCAGATCTCCCCTTGTGCTGACCAACCAGGTGGCTTTTGGTAAATGTGTATCCTAATGTTTGAAAGTCCCACCACCCATTGCTATCAGTGTAGTTTTAACCTCCCATTGTACCGTTCAATTTTCCCAGAGGCTGGTGCATGGTAGGGGATGTGATATACCCATGCTTTTTGGCCCAAGTGTCTATAAGGTTGTTCTGGAAATGAGTCCCATTGTCACAGTTCTCTCTGGGGTGCCGTGTCACCACAAAATCTGTTTCTCAAGGCCTAGGATAACTTTCTGGGCAATGGCGTGGGGCACAGCGTATGTTTCTAGCCATCCGGTGGTTGCTTCCACCATGGCAAGCACTTGCCTTGAAGGGCTTGTGATTTGCCCTGAGCATACATAAGTCAGGTTTTTCTGATTCATCTGTTATAAAGAAGGTGGAGAAATAAGTGTCTCCTTCTGACCTGCAAAATCAAGACAAAATTCTAGAAATGATGCAAAGAAACAAAAAACCCTGAGAGCATGCTGGTCATAAAATTGATTTTCTGAGTCAAATTATACTCAGGTTCTGTTTTTCCACACTAAACCTTGGGCAGGGATTGTCACAAAAGCAACTCCATTAACCTGTCCTGTAGTAAGCATGTTTCAGAAAATCATTCCAGATTCTTTCCTTGCCAGTGCTAATGAATACAGCTTGGTTTATACCTCATATTTTGCTCAGTTTTCAACTTACTTATTTCCATTCATTATCATTCCAAGCTATGTACTTAAATAAAGATAGAATTCAAGTGAACTGAAATTAAATCCACCAGCTTTTTGCAGGCTTACATTCATAAATGTTCCTGAAAGAAATCAAAGGCAAATTTGCTGGTGAATGGGAGTTGGAAAAGAGCTAAGAGAGTTGTTTCAACTGCTTTCCCCTTTATTCATGACCAGAATATTTCATATTATTTGGCAGAAAAGGTCTGGGTTGTTATATATACCCTGCAGGTAGTCTCTTAACCTTTATGAAAGCCAGAAGGATCATGAAAGAAATGCTAAGGAAGATTCAGAGAATTGTAAAGTGGTTACTAGACTTCTAAATTATGCCCCTAAGGAAAAAATAAAAAAATACAAAAAAAAAAAAAAATCCAAATGCTCAAAATTCATAACACCATCAAACCAGTTTTTTAATAGTTCCAATAATGTGCATTATTTTTACTATAATAAGTGTAATCTATTTTGAGTAAATGAAAGTTCAATATTCATGTTCTTAATATGCATAATCGTAGAATGAGATCTCAGATATGCATGTAACAAGGGAAAAAGGAAAAACTGCTACACACAACGGCTCAGTCTCCCTCTGGCTATGTTGCTGATACAGCCATCCATCACTGAAAAGAGCTCAGCCATAAATTTGAATTGAATGGAAAAAGTGACTGTTTGGTCTACCTGCTGGCTCCTGAGCAGAGTTTTGCTTTCTTACCTCTATTTGGTAGTGATTGACTGCTTTCTTTTAGCATGCCGATACTAGGCTAAAAACAGACTAGGAAAAAAAAGGCTCCAGCCATTTTAAAGAGCACAAGTGTTATGCAGGCTGGCCTCTTGACTACACATATTACAGCTATAGGCAACACAAATGGTGCCAGGTGGGGATTACACAGGGCAGCGCAACATCTGCTTCATTATCACAAGTGTAAATGATAGTTCCTGATGTTATGCCATAAACAGCCTGAGGTAAAAAAGACGGGTAGAGTTCCTGTCACAAATTAAACCGTTGCCAGCAGGTAGCATTCCAGTCCATCTGTACATAAGGTTACATAAGAGTAACATAAATAGAATAAAAAGCTTTATAAAACATTACCCAAGGAGATAAAAGGCAACTAATGCAATTTATTTATGGGCTGGAGCCAGAAATGAAAGCAAAACTAAATAAAAGAGAGGATTCCTTTCCCTATGATGAATGAAAAGTGCTGATATATATAACCTGCTTCCAGAGCTAGGTGCTAGATTTTCTTAGATGCAATTTTATTTTTTTGTTTTTCAGCTTGATTTACACACAGACAAAGCAATACAGACAGAAAATATGCAACTTGGACATAACCCATAGCTCTCAAACTGGATCCCAAAGGTTTCTTTGGTCACCTCTTTCTTTTTTTGTTTGTTCTTACTTTAAGATGTTAGTAAGGTGATCAACTATTGTGGTTATTCAGACTAAATGTAACTTTGTGAAGAAAGCAACATGAAATGCTCAATACTAAGTTTTTCCTTAATGCCTCAAAAAATGCCAAAATAAATGTAAGCTCCAAGAGGCACTTAGATTTAGGATAGCCACCCTGCATCATAAAGTAAGCTGCTTTCTATGGACTAAATTGTCAGTTACTTGCTAGACATTTGTTTTCTCTTGTACATAGAAGAGTTGCTTGAATCACTCTCATCTATTTAGAGACAGTAGGGAAGCTGAAACATCTAAATGGAAATGCAAGCTCTACAAGGACTAAATATTTTGATTGAATTAAGTTATCCAGTTCAAATTTCTTTCACTTTCGAGAAGCTTAACATCTTCAATTCCAACAGTATTTCCCTTCCCAGTGATGACCAGCTGTGATGTGCTTACAATGTAAGAAAAACATGTATATTGATTATCATTGTATTCTATATGTGTTATTCTACTATAAAATGTACAGAACTATGACATAGAATGTGTCCTAGAAAACTGTATTGTGTTATTAAAATCTTCCCTGCTTACCAACCTCCCGCTAGACCAGGTTGCTCAAAGCCCCATTCAACACTGCCGGGATGGGGCAGCCACAGCTTCTCTGGACAACCTGTTCCAGTGTCTCAGCATCCTTATAGTAAAGAACTTCTTCCAAATGTATAATATAAATCTCCCCTCTTTCAGTTTAAAGCCATTACCCCTTGTCTTGTCACTACCTGCGCTTGTAAAAAAGTCTTCTCCAAATTTCTTGTAGGTCCCTTTAGGCGCTGGAAGGTTCTCTAAGGTCTCCCCTGAGCCTTCTCTTCTTCAGGCTGAACAACTCTAACTCTCTCATCATGTCTTCATATAACTCCAGACCTCTGATCACCTTTGTGGCTTCCTCTTGACTCTCTTGAGCAGGTCCACATTCTTCTTACATTGGGAGCCCCAGAGCTGGTGCAGTATTTTTGATGGGGTCTCACAATAGCAGAGGGAAAGAATCACCTCCCTCTACTTAGTCACACTTTCTTCAACACAGCCCAGCATTTCTGGGTTGTACTTGTACATTGCCGAGTTCATTTTCTTCCCATCCTGTAATTCTGCTTGAGATTGCCCTGACCCTATCCCAACAGTTCTGTCTAAGTAGTTCCAAAAAATCCTACCTTTAATAAATTATTTTTAAAGGTCAGGCATCTAGCATCTGAATCACTTAGACCATTTTAGAAAATTTTTCCTTTTATTTGGTATAATAATAAAATGTGTAAGATTTCAGTGAGTCTTTCTGTTCCTAAGAATATTTATTAAAAATCTGCTTGTGAAATATATAGATTATTCAATTATTTATTTAAGATTATAGTAAATATACTTTTAGAGAGATATTAAAATTTTTGGGGTCAAAAAATTCATTCTGTCTCACCGTATATTTTTTATGTCTTTCTAGAAGAGAAAAATGCACTTGTTTTTAAGCTTATCTTGTGCTGCCTTAAATCATTACACTGGAAAACCTGACCTAAATATTCTTTATGTGCTTTTAAGCTAACAATGAATTAAGATGGCAGATCTCTTGCTTTCTGAATGAGAAGAAGCAGTTCAAAAGCTAATTCCTTACAATATAACCTTTTGTATATAATAGCTTTTTTTACTAAAATAATCCAAGCTGGACCTCACATTCTAACACGGTATTAAAAAATGATATCTTTGTCAGCGTTGCTGAGATTAAAATATGAAAAAATATTGCAGAACTTGTGAAAGTAGATGTAATTTATGCCATCATTATAAGTAAACAGCTTTTAGCCAAAAAGTAACATAAGAATGGTTTTATTCAAGTCAAAGAGGAGTCCAGTGCAGGAACCAGAGTGCAGGAGTCCAGTGCAGGAGTCCAATGCAGGAACCAGAAATTATCAAGAAAACATGAAATTTAAGGTCTGATGATCTTTTGGTAGGAGAGGCACAAGCAAGGAGGTTTCCAGGTAGAATTAAACATAAGATTGAATCAGTTATGTCGGAAGGTGATACCAAAAGACAAAAAAATAAAAAGGCAAAAAATTAAAGAAGAAAATAAATTGAAAAATGAAACAAAACATTATGCCCACTACACTTTCTCTATTTTAATCTACAAGTTTATACAGAAAAATAAATGAAAAATGAATGTAGATCTAATCCTTCTTGAAGTCATTAATTGTATGCTGGAGACCAGTAATGAGTGGTGTCGCTAAGGGATCGGTGTGGGGACCGGTCTCGTTTAACATCTTTGTTGCTGACATGGACAGTGGGATTGAGTGCACCCTCAGCAAGTTTGCCTTGCTATGACACCAAGCTGTGTGCATCAGTGTATACACTGGAGGGAAAGAATGCCATCCAGAGGGACCTTGACACGCTTGTGAGGTGGGCTGATGCCAACCTCATGAAGCTTAATCATGCCAAGTGCAAGGTCCTGCACCTGGGTCAGAGCAATCCCAGGCACAGATACAGGTTGGGCAGAGAAGAGATTGAGAGCAGCCCTGAGGAGAAGGACTTGGGGGTGTTGATCGATGAGAACATAAACATGAGCCAGCTTCAGTGTGCGCTTGCAGCCCAGAAAGCCAATCGTATCCTGGGCTGCATCAAAAGAAGCATGACCAGCAGGTCAAAGGAGGTGATCCTGCCCCTCTACTCTGCTCTCATGAGACCCCACCTGCAGTACTGTATCTGTTGGAACAAGTCCAGAGTAGGGCCACAAGGATGATCAAGGGACTGGAGCATCTCCCATATGAAGACAGGCTGAGAAAGTTGGGACTGTTCAGCCTGGGGAAGAGAAGGCTGCGTGGAGACCTCATAGAAGCCTTTCAGTATCTGAAGGGGGCTTATAGGGATGCTGGGGAGGGGCTCTTCATTAGGGACTGTAGTGACAGGACAAGGGGTAATGGGTTCAAACTTAAACAGGGGAGGTTTATATTGGATATAAGGAAGAAATTCTTTCCTGTTAGGGTGGTGAGATGCTGGAATGGGTTGGCCAGGGAGGTTGTGAATGCTCCATCCCTGGTGGTATTCAAGGCCAGGTTGGATGAANCTCCATCCCTGGTGGTATTCAAGGCCAGGTTGGATGAAGCCTTGGGTGGCATGTTTTAGTGTGAGGTGTCCCTGCTTATGCCGGGGGGGTTGGAACTAGATGATCTGAAGATCCTTTCCAACCCTAACTACTCTATGATTCTAAAATCCAGCTCTGGTGTCCTCAACATAAAAAGATATGGAGTCGTTGGAACAAGTCCAGAGGGGGATACAAAGATGATCAGGGGCTGGAGCAACTCCTGGATGAAGATAGGCCGAGAAAGTTGGGGCTGTTTATCCTGGAGAAGAGAAGGCTGCATGGAGACCTCATAGCAGGCTTCCAGTATCTGAAGAGAGCCTATAAGGATGCTGGGGAGGGTCTCTTCATTACTAACTAGATGATCTTAAGGTCCTTTCCAACCCTATTCTATGATTCTAATATTCTATGATATTGCAGTCAGTGTGAACACCCAATGAAGAAACTGTCATTATAACCTCCTGCTGCCATTCTAGCCTGCTATTGATCTAATACTGACTTTATAATACAATGATAATGGTTATTGTAGGATATCCGCTAACACCTAAGGAGATGTATGACTACCATACTTCCAAGATTTCAAAGAGTACATGTGGTATTATTGCTGGATTATTGGTCCCAAAGTATAGGAGGAAAAGCAGGAGGGAAAAGAGCTTAGCATGAGAACTATAAAATTAATTTTTGAAGTGATGAATGCACAAAGAAGAGAAAGTAGAAGGACAATATAATTGTTTTAAATGCAAATTTATTTTTTATCTAGCTAATGACATACTTTTTGCTGGGCCTGTGCTTTGCTGAACTGTCTTATTTTAAATTCTCTCAATGTTTCTTCATGATAATTCATATTTCGTATTATCTATTCAACCAAGTATTAGCAATTTACTGTGCTTGTTTATGCTTTCAGCTGTCATTACACAGAGACTTCAGTGGACATCTAGTTAGATACAGATGCCTATTTCAACCAGAAAGTTTTGACTGAATATCTACATATAGTATATCTACATATAGGATACATATAATATATAAATATTTATATATATTTATATACTATATGTATATATATTTATATACTATATGTATATGCTATATACATATATTATATAAAATCTTAATTATCATACAACTGTCTAGAATATGAAACTGAGTTATTTCTTTATTTCTCCTTAAATCTAAGTCACCTTAAATCTAGACATGTATTTCCAACAATAGAACCACTGATCTTTAGACCCTTTGTTCCTGGCATTCAAAAAAAATTTCCTCTCTTCATCAAATATCTATGGTTTAAATGCCAAAAATGTTTTATTTCATAATTTTCCAGGTATCTACTCCTTACTTTATTTTTAGGAAATATTTTGCTTGAAAGTTCAATAATCACCATCTGGGATCTCCTCATGGCGTCAAGAGACAAAAGTATTCTGAAATATATTTTGTGTCTAAACTTAACAGGAATGATTTTATTACTCCAATATGGACTTGAAACATGACAATGGTGTGTATATATATATATATATATATGTTTGTACTTACATAAGTGTGCATATGTAGCATCATTTAAATAGTTAGTTAAAATTTAATGATAATATTTAAATCTAGCATTATATTATAGACACTTTTCAGAACTTTTCATCCATAAGTATGTGGCTGCCAGCAGGAAACTCTCCTGCTTTTCATACATGCAGGTCTCCAGGCAGCCCCCAGGCAGCTTGTCTAGGTCAGCTCCCCTGCGTCCTGAAGTCTGTTCCCTCAGCACTCCTGGACTCTGCTTTCACATTCACCATCCATTTGAACAGCAAATCTTGTTGCAAGGATGGCCTTGGGGGTTATTCTCTGAGGACAGTCTAGACATACATTATTGCATGCAGTCCATCTCTTTTGTATATAAGGGAGAAGGAGTTCAACGAATCTTTTTTCCTAATCCCTATAAAGCATCCTGCCACAGACCAAGCTGGTGAACGATGGCTATATAGATTTCACGTAGAAACTAAGAGCGTGCACTGGTTATTCCTGTATCTTCACTATCCCACTTGCTTTTGTCTCATTCATGTATCCTGCACTCAGCTGCTGCCATTCTCTCCGAATGCAACATCCCTGAAAATCCAGTTCTGTTTTTTTGTTAACTACAGTGTTCATTAGAAAATAGTATTAACTTTTCTTCTTCAGAAAAAAACTATTAGTAGGCAGCAAGTGCCTCATACCTACTCTATAGAGAAAAATGAAACTAAGAACCTAACCTCTTATGCTTGTAAAATGCAGCATGCCATATTTTAGAATCATAGAACAGTTAGGATTGAAAAGAACCTTCAGATCATCTAGTTCCAACCCCCCTGCCATAAGCAGGGACACCTCACACTAAACCATGCCACCCAAGGCTTCGTCCAACCTGACCTTGAATACCACCAGGGATGGAGCATTCACAACCTCCTTGGCCAACCTATTCCAGCATCTCACCACCCTAACAGGAAAGAATTTCTTCCTTAGATCCAATCTAAACCTCTCCAGTTTAAGTTTGAACCCCTTACCTCTTGTCCTGTCACTACAATCCCTAATGAAGAGCCCCTCCCCAGCATCCCTATAAGCCCCCGTCAGATACTGAAAGGCTTCTATGAGGTCTCCACGCAGCCTTCTCTTCCCCAGGCTAAACAGTCCCAACTTTCTCAGCCTGTCTTCGTATGGGAGATGCTCCAGTCCCTTGATCATCCTTGTGGCCCTTGTCTGGACTTGTTCCAACAGCTCCATGTCCTTTTTATGTTGACAACACCAAAACTGCACATTTTCAAGGAAACTATTAAATCTCACCCACATTTGAGTGTAAGATATCATATTTTGTCTGTCTAGTCTACTCATATATATTTATGTTGACAGATGGAGGGCTGACACATAACTCTGCTGTGCCTTTGCAGAATTGCTGCTAATTATACAGCGATTGTCATGTTTTGTGAAGACATGCCTGCTTTTTCAAGGGACAGGGTGAGTTTTATACTGGTTAAGGATTAGAAAGAATTTTGCAAGGAAATATTTTTAATAAATATGTCTTCGAGGTCAAAAAGAAAATATAAAGGTAAATCATTGTCACTAGTACAGGAAAGACAAGACTGCCATATCTTACTAGTATAATAACTCAAATAGTTACCAAGAAATTTGAGTTAAAATATACAATTTTTAAAGTAATACATTGTACGCACATTTGTTTTTATCAAAAAACTGTATGAGATTCCTAAGTAGAAAACTTTCTTCTTTGTCCTTAGGAATCTGTAAAACATTGTTTGAATCAAGTTCTATCACCTTAAACTAGCCTTTTAAGGACAATTTTTTTCAGCTGGATCTGGTTTAGGTCCTTCTTTCATCACTACCTGATATACAATCCTTCATTATCCATTGGTGTGATAATATGTGCTAGACAGCCCAAATTTTCCTCTGAGGAGATACGTTCTGCAACATATCCCTGAGTGACTGACACATATAATTCTGTACTCTCCATTTAGAAAATCCTACTAAGACATTAATTAGTGCTCTTGAGCCAAACCTATGATTAATCTTTAACTGCAAAGCCTACTTTGGGAAACACAACATTAATGAAAAGTGATATTAAGTTGACAAAGCATGCAACATTTATACCTCTCCAATTTGACCATAAGAAAAATTAAGTAGTCCAAAATCCATGATCAAACATGAATGAGCAGCTTCAGAAAACATCTCAATTTCCTGACTGTGTATTCACCAAATCATATTTTAAGAAGCCTTGTGACATGATTGGATTTTTGTTCTTTTATTTAAGGACTGCTAACCTCTCAAATATGAGAGGACACCCAGATTACTCCATGATGAAAAGCACTAGATGTGCAATCTGTAAATACCAAAGACACCTGGCTAAAAGGTACTAAAATGTAAGTGCTCAGCTTTACTTTCAGATACCTGTTTGAGTTTACAATGTTAGCGTCTCAGAAAAACAACCAGTTCAAGGTTTATAGTAATTCTAAACTGAGCAGATATAATATCAGGGCAGGACCTGTTATGTTTGAATCTTTATGGCTCCATTTGGGACCTTGGTCTGTTCAACTGCTGTCTAAATTTTGCATCATATAAATTCCCAAAGCATCTAATGTTTTGCTGGTAAAGTTTTTACTCAGCTCAAGAACTTCTTCTGGGAATGTGTGTAACCATTTGAATTGTGATGCTATTATGCAGCCTGACACTTAAATTCTGAGAAGATTCTTGAAATAGGCACCCACCCTACAGTACATTTATTCTTAAACTAAGTCCAGAAATTGATCTAGAACACATTTGTTGGAACAGTCATCACAGAAAACAGAGGGTCAACCAGGCGATTTAGAAAAAAATAATATACCCAGTGAGCCTCCCAATGCTTCATCTGCAGGACAAATCATCACCTCTAACATCAAAAAGAAAAGAAGGGTAGTTGTAGTGGGGGACTCACTTCTAAGGGGAACAGAGGGTCCCGTATGCTGACCGGACCCAACCCACAGGGAAGTCTGCTGCCTCCCTGGGGCCCGGATTCGGGAGATCACTGAGAAACTCCCTGGGCTGATTCAGCCCTCTGATTATTATCCGCTGCTGATAGTCCAGGCTGGCAGTGACGAGATTGAGAGAAGGAGTGTTAGGGAAATTAAAAGGGACTTTAGAGCACTGGGTCGAATGGTTGATAGGGCAGGAGTCCAAGTGGTCTTTTCCTCAGTTCCTTTGGCAGCAGAAAAATTCAATGACAGGAACAGGAGAGCCCACATCATCAACAAGTGGCTCAAGAGCTGGTGTCATTGGCAAAACATTGGGTTCTTTGACCATGGGACAACCTCTATGGCACCTGGCCTGCTGGATGCGGATGGGTTGCATCTCTCAGTTAAGGACAGAAGAATTTTTGCTCATGAACTGGCAGAACTCATTGAAATGGCTTTAAACTAGGTTTGAAGGGGGAAGGGGATGCAGATGGGCTGCCTGGAAGCAGGTCCAAGGGTAATCGGCCTGGGCCGGTGGTGAAATCGGTGGACCGGCTGAGATGTATGTATACTAATGAACGGAGCATGAGCAACAAGCGAGAAGAGCTGGAAGTTGTGGTGCAACAAAATGTTTATGATGTAGTCGCCATTGCAGAAACATGGTGGGACGAGTCGAATAGCTGGAACACAGTGCTGGATGGCTACAAGCTCTTCAGAAGAGAC
>NDXB01014841.1:0-67498 GCA_002631895.1 Agapornis roseicollis
GGAAGCAGGGGAGGGCAAGAAAGGGGGGTTGAGTGAGTGAACGAGCTGCCTGGTTGGTTGGGTCTAAACCACGACAGAAACATATTTTGTCTTTCTCCTGGCTTCCCATTTACTGCCCGAGCTGCAGGCTGTGGTGGACCGCAAGCACTTGTCAAGATCTCTTTTCCAGAATGTGATCTGACAGCAGGGCAGCACAAAACTTGTTAGTTAGATCCTTCCAGTAGTTACCAGCTCCTATAAAAAGAGAAAAAAAAGAGGACTGGAGATGGGCCATTGCTGGGTTAAGCAGGAGAGAGCAAGTGATCACTTTACAGAGTCTGCACTTTGGGCAACTGTCTTTTGAGCTGTTATCTACTGAATGGTTTTTGTTAGAACGGACCTTAAAGCTCATCCAGTTCCAACCCCTGCCATGGGCAGGGATACCTTCCACTGAAGCAGCTTGCTCCAAGCCCCTGTGTCCAACCTGGCCTTGAGCACTGCCAGGGATGGGGCAGCCACAGCTTCTCTGGGCACCCTGTGACAGACCTCAGCACCCTCACAGGGAAGAGCTTCTTCCTTTTATCCAATCTAAGTCTCCCCCGTTTAAGTTTAGGAGAGGCACAATGCATGTGGGGGGAGAGCTCCAGTATCTGAGTGTTACTTTTAAGAAATATTTCTGGATTTTAAACTCATTTTGGGTCACACAATTTCCAAAATAAGCTTCCCAGTTTCTCAGCACATCATCTGCGTGCTCTACTGGCACACAGGGACCGGTTGTTCACTACAGAGCCTGAAATGCCTAAGGCTCTTGTCTCTGCTTATATCCATTAGAGGTAAACTGGGGCTGATTATAGGCAACACTGTATTTCTGATCATGTCAATGAGCATAGCTAGCAAGTGTTCTGGGGGCAGATTCTCATCTCATTTGCATTGGTGCAAATCAAGAGTAATTGAGTTATTCCAGATGGAGAGCAGGCGAACTGCCTTAATAGGATTTTCTGTCTCAATAAAGATATTATTAAATTCAGCCAATGACTCTGGTTTGTCACTGTTTTCCTTTGATTTTATGCTGATATACAGTGTTTAGCTGTGGTTCAGCGTGAAACCAACAGCATGTGCAAAGAGAACGTCACTTAGGGAGGAAATGCAGTTGAGTCCCAGTTCTGGAACCTCTTGTTTGTGAATAGCATTTGCAGCAGTTGCTCCTAAACCGGATTGCTCCCAGCAAGTCACGTACCTGTCTGCTGGCCCAAATCAAACCCAAACTCAGGGGAGAGCAGTAGCCCTCATGCACCGTGATCACTCATCGCAGGAATGGGTGGAGAGAACAGCAACCCAAGCAGTGGAATGACATGAAGCTGAGAGATAAAAGGCACTCTCTTTTGGAAAAAAGGACCAGCTTGAAAGATGATTTAAGAACAGAAAATTCTTCACATGACCCCTTAAGACAACATAAGCCCCTTTTTGTTTCCTGCCTATTTCGGCCTGTTCCTGGTCAAGAACGCCACAGCTAATAATTGTGTCAGGAAGCCTTCCTGTCTGAAAATGATCTCTTCCTAATGGATAGATGATTCCATATGGTTTCATATGTCATAGATGGAGAGAGAACATATTGGACGACTGGCCACAGCTGGCAGTTCATGTTAGTGCCATATGGATAAATGTGCAAGCTCTACTGTATTGTGGATTTCAAGTCAGCCATTTATCTAAACAGGTGCTGAGCCACTGGGAATGGGGATTTATAGTCAAACTTGCAGCATGCAGTGACATGAACCACTTTGTTCTTCCCTCCTTTTTCTGCAATGAAAATACAAGATATTTAGCTGCTATTTGGCTCAATTCTGCATTGCACTGTGTAACTCCATTGACATCCATAAAAGCACACCTGGGCAGACCCTCTGTAAATGACACCAGAATCCAGCTCTCTGAACTGTATGAATATTAGAAGACCAGTCTCCAAAATCCTTTCTGGGAACCAGTCTATGACATTCACTTCCAATAGATATTGCTATGTCATATTCAGGAGATTAAAGTCACCCCATTTACGAGGCTGTGTAAATACAGAATCAGACTTTCCACCTCCCTGAGATACCGTGCTCCGTCCCTGGTTCCAGCTGAAGTTTTTGCACTCCTTTTCTCTCCATGCCATAATTGCTTCTTTGTCTAAACATGCTTCATGTTGGAATTCCTCTCACTTGCATTCCTAATATGTGCGGTTCAAGGTACTTGCTGACTGATTTACGTCGGGCTTGTGTGGCTCCCTTGGAAATGGAGCAGAGCACATTCCACCCACCTGCGTAATAAAACCAGCCGGTGCAGGGTGGGAGCACTCAAACTGCAGCAGAAATAACCTTCACCTGAGTATTGACTCAGTTATCTGTCTCTCCATCAACTCTTCTGATTGTATGTGGTATTAAAATCGCGCCTCATGAGCAAACCATTGTGCAAAAGCCCTCTCTAATGGTACTGCTTATTCCTGAGCTCTGTGCCACTGCCAGCACCAAGTACTGGGGTGAGCGATAATGCCTTGCCTGCATTTCTGAGTATTTTGATAAGAGTGCAGCCCTATTAATTTGCTCCTAACATCCAGAAAGTTGTAATGTCAATTAAACTCTCTAGGTTCCTTATGGAATCATAGAATCACAGAATGGTTTGGGTTGGAGGGGATCTTAAAGCTCATACACTTCCAACCCCCTGCCATGGGCAGGGACACCTTCCACTAGAGCAGCTTGCTCCAAGCCCTGTCCAACCTGGCCTTGAGCACTGCCAGGGATGGGGCAGCCACAGCTTCTCCGGTCAACCTGTGCCAATGTCTCACCACCTTCATCCTAAACCATTTTGTCTTTATATCTATACTGAATCTCCCCTCTTTCAGTTTAAAACCATTACCCTTGTCTTATTGCTACAGGGCCTGCTGAAAAGTCTGTCCCCATCTTCCTTATAAACCCTCTTTAAGAACTGAAAGGCCACAGTAAGGTCTCTCGTTAATATACCCCCCCCTCCATCTGCTCTATTGAGCAGTGTAACTCTCTTGCCTTTATCACAGGAGGCAACATTTTACACAACAGTAAATTAGGTCAGTTTGGGGTAAAACAGTCCAAATCTCAGAGAAGTCATTTCATTAATGAGTTGGATTCCCCATTCCCGCACTGTTCCAACCTCATGGTGTGCAAAGGGGCAGAGAGTTAAAGTAGGAAAACCAGTCATTCTGCAGTGGTTGAAGGAATAAGGCTGACAGTCACTCCATGCTTTTTCCTACTCATCAGTTTCACATCACTAATAGTTGTCACTCCTTGAGAGGTAAGCTTCAACACATCAGAAAGAGGATGGTGACACCAGCTCTTATCTGCCATCATCTACCTAACTGTACCCGCATCCGAGACGCGTGTTCCATCGCTTCAGTTTATTTGTGCTCATGTATTCTAAACTTTAGTTAAGCTTTCATAGTGTAACAGTAATCAGGCAGCTTAAATAGCAAGTTCTCAGCTGTGCTTGGTGCACACTGTGCTGCGGGAGATGAAAAAGAAAACCAGAAAGTGCGTGACGGAGATTAAGATGATTCTGAATTGCTGTGCAGAAGACTGAGTCTCCTTTGTGCCTCTTATCTGCTGTTTGAAGTACCGTTACTTAAGCTCAGTGTTGGGGAGGGGGAAAGTCTTTCTGAGAGGATGTAAGAAGCCATTTCAAACACGATGCTTCTCCAGTAAATAAAGCACAAAAGTTTGAGGTCAGTGTTGAAATGGTGGGTGAGATGGAGTTGTACCCGAAAGAAAACTTGTTCATCCAGGAGGCTTTCAAATCTTTTCGGTGAGATAAAGAAGATCAAAGTGTTTAAACACGTTGATCCACTACTGAGGAAAATTTAGTGCTGGCAACAGAGAGCAGCTGCAGTAGAGCTGGCGTGTCTAAACTCACAGCAGGGGGCTAATTGCTCCTATGGATATAGGTTTGCTTTATAAAAGTAGGTCTGTGAAGGAGCGTCGTTCCCATTCACATAGTAATGGAGATCTAGCGATAATCTACTGTACACAGCATCATCAGGAGGGACAGAAAGGCTGGGAGCAGAGCTGCAGTGTGGGGATGCATGAGGACCCTCTGCTTTTACTCAACTTCTGTTGTGCAGGGAAAGGTCCAATCAATCTGCTCAAGGGGAGAGCAACAGCTTCAAGCCCTCTGTGAGATGTATTAAATAATGAACTGAGGAAGAGCATCTCAGATTTGAACCTTAATGCTCATTGTGTTTTCCTGAGGGGGCACCCTGGGGAGGGTGGCTGTTGCCATCAGAGAATTCTTGATTCTCTGTCAACACTGAAGTGCTATTTTTATACACATTATTAACAGGGCAGGAGGTAGAGAACAATGAGGTTGGTTATAGAAAATGATCCAGTGAACTATTCCTGGTACAATCACAACTGCAGAGATACTTATGACAAGTCTGGTGGTGAGGCTGTTGAGGTATCTCATTAAACAGGTTCCTTCTTGCAGGCCCAGCACTCAGCAGAGGGTGTGTTCTCATTCTATTAAGGGACCGAGTAGAAAGGTCTAAAACAAAGGTTTATGATGGGGCTTTTCCTATGACACAGAAGTTGTTTCTGGCAGAGAATGGGATCTTTTCACTTGGGTGTGAATGTGCAGAGGTTTGGGTTATTCTGCATAGCTAATACTGGAATGCCCTGTTTTGTTCTTATTCTAAGGGAAATCAAGGAAAATGCTGCAATTCTGATCCACAGCATCTTCCTCACTAAATTATAACCCTTTGTATGCTAGTACGTAATCACTAAAAAGCAAAGGCTGCTCAGCCACCCCATTCCTTTCAGTGGAGAAGGAGAGACGTTTTGCCTCTGGGAGGAAATTAAATACTCCTGTGCTGACTCATTACAGCACAGTACAATATGTCAGTCTGTCTCCAGCTGTGCGGTTCTCACTTGGTATTTGTAGTTCTTTTGATAATAGCAAATTTCACTACTTGTGTATATACATGTTTATGTAGATACATGTAGATGTATTTGTGTGTGCATGTCCAGCCACATAAGTAAAGTGTATGCTTTGACTTTTTTAATACCAGCTCATTCCTGGAACTTTCCAGAAGTATCTGAATTATTCACCCTGGGTTTTCAGGACAAGGAATGAAGGGACAGAAGGGCATTCAGGGGCCACAGACCTCTCCTGTCATCATAAATGGAAACCTTTTCATAGCTCTGCCCTTGATTGCTCCTTTGCAGTGGGAACCCTCGTTAAAGCCATTCAAATGTCAATATGCCACCTAAATGCAGGAGGTAAATTCTTCCCTGGTTTCCAGAGAGGGCATCGCAGCATGCCTACATTTGCCTCAGCATTATAGCCAGCAGGACAGGCTACTAAGCACGCAGCAATTGGGTAGACGTAGCATGTGATGAGATGCAAAGAAAGAATACAGTTATGAATGTATTCTCTGATGGAGTAAAGGTTTGATCCATTTGGGATGTGCTAGGACATCTGACACAGCCTCTAGTTGCTGGTTTGGAAAGGTGTAGGTCTTTCTTTAGTATTGTTTCAGACATCCCAGCCCAGAGGATGCCTCAGGTTGTGGTGGCATCTCTCAAGGTCAGAAGCACCCTTGGTTAGTCCCAGGGGAACCACTACCCAGAGGTCATTATCCATGACCTCTTTGGACTGGACATGTGTTAGGGTGTAATTCCATTGAGCTGGAGGAGAAAAGCTGCAGCAGAGGCACAGGGGATGGTATGTGAAGTCCCTACATGGTCCACGGTTATTTCACTCCTTTTTCAACACCTCCCCAGCAGCATTATGCCCCCAGAAAGCAAGGGGACAATGGTGAGGAGTGCATCCTCCCAACCCAGAAGGACTGAGCTTCAGGAGCAATGTCCTTGCCCTCTGTTCATGTAGTACTGGTCTCATTAATGCAACAACCAGTTGATTTACACCAGTAAATCAATTACATAGTAAGGAGTGGCTTCAGCAGCACCTTTCAGGCACAATGTGCCCTCAAGCAGTGCAGAAATATCTACCCCAATCTACTTGTTGATCCACTCCAGCAGCTACATTATGCTTTAATTTCTGAACAAAACAGCTTTTAAAAAGATTTTAAAAGATTATTTAATACCCATTTCATGTACCATTAATTTGTTTCAATGGTTATACTAGGAGCTTTTGCTTTGTACTTCTTGTTAATCATTGGTGTCTGGCATTTCTTATGCTTATTTTGCTCTTAAGAAAGATGAAAACACAAATGCCTCATTGCTGATTTTGTGTGTTATCAGTGGCAAGTGGGATAAAAACACTGCAAGGAAGTTGCAGTTTTCCTCATCATTTTCAAGCCAGAGTATGTCAAATTTCAGCTGTACTAATAATCTACAGAATGACCAGGTAGCATGTATAAGGTGATAGTCAGGAGTGTTTATAGCCTACAAGAAATGAGGGCTCCACATAGCTCAGTCCACAACTGAGAGCCTTTATTAAGGTCAAGGTTTCCATCCTTGAGCTCAACACTTGTGCTCCTGTAAACTTCTCAATGTCAGCTTACCTACCCACTGGCAAAAAATAGGGGCAGCAATTACCCTTCCTTGCAAAGCATTTGAAGAGGGTTTGGGTTATAGATCAGCACCAGATAAAGGGAAAGATTTTTGCTTCCATTGAACAGCTTTAACAGAAAGCATATTGATGGTGAGATTATGTTTTATTGTTGGTCAAGTCTGTGTTGAAAGACCTGAAGCCGTTCGAGGGACAACAATTGAGCAACAATTATAGACACTTCTCTTGTGAACTGGGATACACACTGTGGCCCTTTTCTAGGCAATACAGAAATCCTTTCTTCTACAAGGACATTTTTAATTTATAGTTCGAAGGCACCAGAAGAAATGTTTTTACTTATGAAGTGAACCCAGCAGAAAAAACGGTTTCCTACTGAAAAAGGAGTAGCTGGAAAAATGATCCAGAAGCCAAAAAAGACGTTTTCTTTTCTTTGTTTCACAGTAGATCAGGAAAATATTTATTCTGGAGGTGTAGTTGCAGAGAAGTAATATTTTAATGCTTTGAATTTAATGATATGGATTATGAGCATTTCAAAACAAATTTAATAGTAAGATCCAAAGAAAGGTTTGACATATGCTTTCTAAACTGCTTTTCAAGCTTTGATCAGATGGGCATATTAATTTTAAACCCTGCAAGTAGAGAAGCAACTTTACTGGGAGACAGAAGCTGTTGTGTCTTGGTACAATTGCCCAGTCCATGTGAAATCTAAGGTCAGTGAACCCACAGCAGAAGCAACTCAAAGGAGGTCACTACACTTCAGGCTGATGGAGGTGCCCTGTTTATTTTGTTCCAGTTGGCCAAAACTGGATATTCTGTTGAGTTCTCCTGGCTTGGTAAAATAAGTTATGATGAGGTTTATTACAGTGGTCAACTGTAACGTTTTGAACAGTGGCATTACTGAAATGCTGCTTAGCCTCTATTACGGCTGGAAGGAAAGGTACTCATTTCCAGTGAGAAAACAACTTGGGATGAGACTCATTAACTGTTCACTTCTGCAACTAAAAACTAGACATCTAAGTGAGTCTAGATTAATAGCTCCTTAATAATTAATATGTAGACATATAAAGTTAGCTGAGTTAAATCTGTGATGACCAAAACATATACAAGCAAATGAGACTTAGATATGGCAGAATTAAAAGTAGAACGTTGAAGCCAACTTGCACAAAGCACACCTGGTGATCTGGCTACAAGGGAGGAAGAAGAGCTTGGCCCACAAAAGGTACAGGGCAGTAATTCTTTGATGAACTTTAAAATGTAATTCTGCCGGAGCTCAACAGGACACATTCCCCATCCTTGACTTGTGCTGCCGTTTCCCAGAAACCCATTTTTTCACCTGAAATTATTACACACTGAGAAAATTATCTTAATTCTGAGAAGCCTCCACTGTGCAGCTCTTTCTGACTCTATAAACTGCTTAAAACCCAGCCTCACCCTTCTCAAAACCCCCACATAACAGCAGAGGTAAAATGCTGTGAAATAGCCCCTAGGACACAATTGGAACCAATTAGGATGTGCAAAACACTCAATGGGAGCTGTCCTGGCTGAGGAGGTTCAAAATTGACTTGATGTGGGAGCAGAAAGAGGTGCTTAGGGAAAGAGCAGCTCTCCAGGTTTAAGTGCTCCTGTAGTTCCTCCCCCAGAGTGATGCACTCTCCATCCTCCCTCTAATGGTCTACCCTTGTTTCCTTTTTATCCAGAAAAAGGATGGATAATAAGCCTTAACTCTTTCCCTGCCGAATCAATGTCTGGGGATGATGGCCTTTCATGCAAATCTTGTGCGCTGTTACACTTTGGTTGTGAAGGATCTCCTCCTACCTTTCTAAGTTCCATCTTCCCCATATATTCCCCACCAAAGACTCATTGTGTGGATGAAGATCATGATGATAATTTGTTTTTTTGGATGACTAATTGTCAGCATATATGGCAATAAAACTTTAGAACCATAGAATAGTCATAGAATCATAGAATAGTTTGGGTTGGAAGGGACCTTAAGATCATCCTGTTCCAACCCCCCCCGCCACAAGCAGGGACATCTCACACTAAACCAGGGCACCCAAGGCTTCGTCCAATCTGGCCTTGAACACTGCCAGGGATGGAGCACTCACAACCTCCCTGGGCAACCCATTCCAGTGCCTCAGCACCCTCACAGCAAAGAATTTCTTCCTTAGATCCAATCTAAACCTCCCCTGTTTCAGTCTGAACCCGTTACCCCTTGTCCTGTCACTACAATCCCTAATGAAGAGTCCCTCCCCAGCATCCCTATAGGCCCCCTTCAGATACTGGAAGCTGCTCTGAGGTCTCCACGCAACTTCTCTTCTCCAGGTTGAACAGCTCCAACTTTCTCAGCCTGTCTTCATATGGGAGCTGCTCCAGCCCCTGCTCATCCTCATGGCCTCCTCTGGACTTGTTCCAACAGCTCCATGTCCTTTTTATGTTGAAGCCAATAAATATTTCTACATGGGGTGTCGATTTGGTATTAAAAGAGAGGATGTGCAGGTATGGAGCATGTTTATAGAATAATAGAATCATTTAGGTTGGAAAAGACCTGTAAAATCATAGAGTCCAACTGTTAACCAAGCACTGCCAAGTCCACCACTAAACCATGTCCCTAAGTGCCACATCTACATGTCTTTCCAGTACCTCCAGAGATGGTGACTCCACCACTGCCCTGGGCAGCCTGGTCCAGTGCCTGACAAACCTTTCAAGGCAAAAAAAAAGTCTTAATATCCAATCTAAACCTCCCCTGGTGCAGCTTGAAGTCATTTCCTCTTGTCCTGTCACTTGTTACCTGGGAGAAGAGACTGACCTCATCTCTTTACAGCTTCCTTTCCTTTCAGGTAGCTGTAGAAAGTGATAAGGTGGTGGTGGTTGGGCTTCAGTCATTGCAAAGAAATGCACTGCTTCAGAGAAAATGTCCTTAGACTCTGTTGAACCCAACGCAGACTCTGTTCTGCATTCACTTGCTGCCTTTTGGAACATGCCTATGATCTCTGAATACATCAGCCATGCCTTTCTGTTCTCCATGGGGGAACAAACTAACGGCAGGTTGTCCTGTGAGCAGGGCCTTTTTTGAGAGGATGGTTTTCATCTCATTTCCACATGTGCTGTCTCTGCTTCCCACCTTACCCTGCTTAGCTGCTGTGTTAGACAGCAAACCCTCAGTCATTGCTTGCAGCAGGGGGTGATAATGGAGAAAGAGATGGAGAGAAGTATACAGCAGTGACCAGTTTATCTATGTATCTATTTATTTAATCCTGGTCATGAGTGTTTCCAACTCATCAGACTCTCCCCATTTGGCTGTGGTACCCTGGGAGAACTTGACTTCAGGCACAGATTGAAGATCTGCTGACACCAGCAAGACTTAAACTTTGACTTAAATAAAAAGCAAATAAAAAGCATTATTTGGGGATGAAGTGGACTACAGAACATGTCTAACTGCTTTGCAGCATCCTCAGATCAGGCACAGAGATGAGGAATACAGTATTCCTGGCCAGGAATTCATCTTAACATCCTTGGTGGGAACATGCCTACGATCTACTTCCTTCCCTCAGCCTCCCAGCAGCAACCAGGCCATCTATGGCCATTTCTTGTGGTGTTGAGCAAGGCACTAATTGCTGCCATCTCGGGGGGGGGGGGTATTGTTGCAAAGGGGACCCTGTCATTAGGAATTCAATTGGTACCGCAGTAATTTAGGGGCATCTCATCTACTGTGAGTTAATCAGAGATGGCCCAAAGCAGCATGCAACCAGGAAAAACTCTGCTATTTCCAGGGCTGAACACTGCTTAGACCCCTCAGATGCTTTTTGAATATATGATACATGTGGAAATAACATGTCCAAAAAAGCCCCCAAGCAAGCAAAACCCAAAACAATCCAACCATCAAAAGTCTGGATTAAAGAACACAGGTGGCAAGAAATCATTCTCTCCTTGTGTGTGGTCCCTGATACAGATCCCTGATTTGTACAACACTTATAATGAAAGCATTTTTATTTTTGGATGCTCTTTAGGGTACAATGCGATACATCAAAATAAATCACTGCATCGTATGCCTGTTATGAATGAAAGCTGATGTACCAAATACCAAAGTTGCTCGCTTTGATTCATCAATGAATATTGCCAATTTTGCTCAGTGCTGAGGAAAGAAATGGCAATGAAGGGGGAAATGTCGACTTGATACAAAGATATATATATATATATAAGGATTTGATAAGTTTGCATAGATTTAGAGATGGTATTGTTTTGAGTAAGGTGAAATCTCCCTTAGATCAGAGCTTTAAGTAGAGAAACTGTGTACCATTTGACCATTATGCCCCTATTTTCACTGTTTAAATGAATTCAATAATCATCATATTTGAAAAGGCATTCATTTCAACTGCTGTGGAGAAAACTTCTGATCAGATCAAGAGCATTAGCTTCAAGGCCACCCTTCTTCCTATGAGACAGGAAGTATCTGTGAGATAAATTAACTACGGGTGAATGCTAAGTCTGTAATGAGAAAAACCATGGTCTGTTGAATTCAGCCTTTCATGTGAAAACTGTTTGGGACCTTACTGAAAAGAATGTGTTAATCAAGAGAAAAGCATAATTACTGTCTTGTCAACAGACACAAATGGGAAAGCCTGGTGAAAATGAGGTTGAAATTAACTCTAAACCTCACAAAACCCCTATTTTTCTATAACGTTTTCGGAGAGCTTGCTTTACACTGCACAGTGATTTATGACAATTGGAATCTCACTATTTCTGCAATTAATATTACTGGATGCTTCCTATTCAGAGGAATGTTAATCATCATAATGCAAATGGAAGTATTATTGCAGCTATGCTTCAGAGTTCATACTTCATATTGAGCCAGAGGTTCAATATTCAGCATCCTTCTCAATGGAGCATTCGCATTGTATGGATAGATGAATGTGCACCGAAGGTAAAATAACTGAATTAATATAAACCAGAATAATATGTCTGGCACATAGCTTCCTATATTCCCATTTTGCTGGAAGGTCCTGATTGTTCAAGCTGTTTAAACCAATAATAAATTACTGCAATGCACTGCTAATTACACCTCACTGAAGTTGTGTACAGTATAAATTGCACCAGCGATGGACTTAGATTAAGTTTCTTATGCTTATTTTTAGCAAGTCAAAGGCAATTCATTTCCAACCTGGCTGTGTTTAAAGAAGTAGAGAGAAAAAAACAGTAATTATTTCCTCACATGAGGAGAATATTGGTAACAAATATTTAGTCCTCTGTGTCTTTTTGCACTAAATGTATTAGTGGGAAAGGCAGAAGCAAGAACACCTATTCATTTGGACATGTGTTTAAAAGCTATAATGAGTATTTATAAAGTTTGCTCCTGCAAATATTTCCCTAATTGTCTTCTTCATGCTTTTACCTTCCTCTGTGCTCCCTTAGATCATTTGTTAGCTCATGATTAGTTTCTTTATGGCTGCTGGTGCTCCTGGAAAAATTTGGTCCTTTTCCTTCTTTTTTTTCCCCCATGAGTTTTGATTGTGAGGGGGGTGGGAGGGAAATGGGGGGAATTGTCTTTTATTTTTGATCCTGATGGACTTCATTGGAAAACACACGCATAACTTGAAGGTTTTAGGATATTCCAGAGCTGATCCAGAAACATCAGTTAATATGTCAGAAAATAAATAACCGCCGTAAAGTCCATACTGCAAACGCCTTTCCTAATCCTTTGCTCTGTAGCAGAAAGGGGCCTTTTATTTTCATCCAAAAGGAATGTGAATGACACATTAAAACTGTCTATTGGGAGGTGACAGTGGAGGGAGTTGTGCATGTGGACAGGGTGAGATCCTATTTTCTGGGGAACAAAAGAATGTAGTCATAAAACTGACTGGAACTTAAATGTCCATCACATGACATTATTATCCTCTTGATAGGAAAGGAGAGACGTCCTTAGGTGGGGAGCACATTTTAAGCTTGGCAGATCTGGGTTCAAATCCAGTGCAAACTTCCTGTGTAACATGGAAAGCATTTCGATCCAGGTCTTCAGAAATATCTCAACACCCAACTGAAATGAGAAGGAAGTGTCCAAATAACTTGCAGATCTACAGCTGATATCATTCTATGTCTTAGTTTACATCCTGTGATCTGGATTAAACACTTATGTGCTCTGGGTGCCTGATGCTCACTTTTTTTGGCATCCTTTTGCATCTTGTTTGTCTCAGTCTTTCAAAATGGTATTCAGGTCATAGAATCATAGAATGGGACACCTCACACTAAACCATGGCACCCAAGGCTCTGTCCAACCTGGCCTTGAACACTGCCAGGGATGGAGAATTTACCCCTTCTCTGGGCAGCCCATTCCAGTGCCTCACCACACTCACAATAAAGAACTTCTGCCTTATATCCAACCTGAACTTCCCCTGTTTCAGTTTGAACCCATCACCCCTTGTCCTGTCACCACAATTCCTGATGAAGAGTCCCTCTCCGGCATCCTTGTAGGCCCCCTTCAGATACTAGAAGGCTGCTATGAGGTCTCCACGCAGCTTCTCTTCTCCACACTGAACAGCTCCATCTTTCTCAGCCTGTCTTCATGATATTGATATGCGCATATTGACATATAAACATGCATTTTATTATTTCTTAATTTATTTTGTGTTTTAAAGATGAAATTAAATCATTTTAATGGTGTATTTGCTCAGTCGTCCCAGAGATACACAGGCAGGCATCCACAGAGGTGAAAATGCAAAAGCAACCATAACCTCTCAATTAGTAACCATGACTGCTGAAAGTGCAGAGCTGGCCACCTCCTTATTCTCTCTGTGCTGGAATTTATTCATAAAAGTGGGAATAATAGCATTTCCCTACCTTGACAAGTAGTTTAAAAATACATATATTAAAAATTAGGAGAAGCATAGATATTATGGCGGTGGGGGACCATGAGTGTACCAGAATCCTGAGAGAGGAGAATGAACCATTTTTCTCACCTCCTCCTCGTTTTCAAATCACCCAGGAAAGCCTTTTGGTGAGCAATGGCCTCTTGTTCTTTTGTTTTGCCTCTTCCTGAAGTGAACACCATTGAGAGAGAATACTCACTAAAATTAATTCAGATTGGCTTAGATAAGGGCCCTGTGATGTTGATTAAAAACCATCCACAGGGCCATTAGCAAAGTGAGATAATAAATGGAAATGTGTTGAATCGCATGAGTTTTCTAGTGGGGGAACATCAGGGAGCAGTCTTGAGTCCAGTCTTCTTTAAACATCTTCATTCATTAGCCAAAAGACAGGAAGAGTACATGTTAATTAAAATCACAGATGATCCAAATTGGGAGGCACTGCATAAATCAGTGAAGATAGAGAGATTAGAAACCTTAAGCAGGAAATGCCAAAATGAGATGCAGCTCCGAGAAATGCATGTGGGGAAGAAACAATCTGTATAAGGACACAATCAGTGAAAGCAGAGTTGTTCAAGAAGCAGAATTAATGGGAGGAAGCCAGAGGATGTGGACCATGGAGTAAAGGGCAATGTAGCAGAGCAGCTATTTAAAGGTGACCTTTGCACCTTTCCAGTGGACAGCTTGGATTCAAAATTCATTTACAATTGGCAAGATTAAAAGGTCAATGGAGTTTCAGGCCATATACGCAGAAACAGGTTGCCAAGGAAGGACGTGGAAGCCCACCTCTATAATAGTGTGTTCACTTCATTCAGATTCCTTATTTTACTCCGATTCTGCACGACCTTGTGCACCAGAGTGCATGCAAAATAGATGAATATCAAGCAAAATGGGTAGCCTGGGAAAGCTGCTGGCCCTGACAAATGTGGCTTTCAGTGAAACTACACACATGCAGTTGCTGTGGTCTCTTCTCCACCTCCCCAGTGCTTATCGGACTTCCTGAGACACAGAAAGGACCTAAGAGAGGGAACTTGAGGCTAATAGACTAATAAGAGGTATAAGAGAAGAGGAACCCCGGTGCTGTGCTGCACTTTCTTTGAACCTCCTGCTCGTGACAAGCTTGTCACAAATGCATCTTCGCTTTTAAACTGGGGCTCTTCAATATCGCAAGCAACTCAGAAAAGACAGAATTTACTGATGTGAGTAGAAACGACGAGAAGCATCTGTGTAAGATCTCAGTTGTTTCACTGTAATAAAGGTGAAAGTTTTAAGGAAGAAAATATTTGGGATAACCACATAAATAAGATAATCCTTTCACCTTCTGAGGACTGCAAAATCACACAACAGGAAAGGAAGGACTACCATGTTAAGTGGAAACCTTTGAAAGTACAGCTGAGGACCTCGTAAATTACTCTTTTGGCAAAGGGGTGGATGTTTGCATAGTTAACCAAGGACAAGCATTTAGTTCTAAGTGCTGTACAGAAAGCCTTACTTTGTATTTAACACATACATTTATTTCTATGGGATGGCTAAGTATACCCTGGTACAATGCTGATGCGATATTACATTTGAACAACATGTGTAGAGATGACTGGTTTATGTGCCTTGCCTGTTAGCAGGTGCTTTTAATCCATTTTGGATACCAAATAAGTTGCAAATCACTAAAGAAAACACTGATTTAATTTCTGTGTATGTGCCTCTGTCTTTTTACAGGTAGACTGAGAATAACACATGTCCAGGTTCAAACTGTATCCTACAAGTATTTGATGGATTATTCCTAGATCTTTCTAAGACGGTTACTACAAAAAGTAAGTACTAATTCCAGTATCTGGGGTGTATTAATGATGTTTTGTTGTTTAAAATCAAATTATGGCAGTTGTAATATTTCTAATTGGAATTTCAGTGATTTCTTTAAAGCACATCTATTATTAATCTGTGTTTATCCTTATCATCTGACAATGACAATTTGCATTACAGTGCCAGTCAAGGACTCCTTTTTACTGTGTCAGGCACTCTAGAAACATAGACATTATCTGCATGAAATGACTTACTTCTAAGTACAAATCAAGAAGCCATGGATAGTGACAGACAGATGGAGACCCATGGATGTAATAAGAAAGTGCTAGTCGGTATGACAGACAATGCTAATAGAACATCTGCAACCTGGCCTTTGTCCCTGCTTTCTAGATATTACTGCAGAGAAAGGAAAATAACAAGGTTATTTTATAGATATTTATGGGGAACAGCATGGAAGAAAATACAAAAGCACTCATTTAAAAAATCCAGCACATGGACTGTGGAAAATGGTTGTGTAGGTTGATTGGATGCAGACGGCCTAGTTTCGATATGAATAGGGAAGAGGAATCAAGGCTATATCTGGAAAAATGGCTTTTGTGTCCAGGGAATATCATCAGGGCAAATTCACATCTATAAAAAATGAAAGCGATTCTGAAGTAATTAAGATGTTCAATAAAAGCCTGAGATAAAGCCGGATAAAGCCTGAGGTAAGAGATTTACCTACATGAGTAAACAGAGAAGAAAGGTGTTACCGTAAGTGTGTTAAACAGAATTGATCTGATAGGCTTGGATGCAACTGCAAAGTGGCATCTGAGTGAGAAGTATGAGTTGAAGCTGATAGCAAGGTTCTGGACATATGACAGGATGGTGGTATTATCCACAGTGACAGAGAAGGAAGGCTGATGGCTGCTTGGAGGTTATGGCTAGGATGAATAGGAAGCAATGTTGAGACTGCTGCGTCCAGCTGAAGTTTTACCAACTCAATGAGTGGGACTCCACTCTGGGCAACTTGTTCCAATGTTTGACCACACTCAGTGCAAAGAAGGTTTTACTAATGTTCAGATGGAATTTCACATATTTTGGATTGTGCCCGTAGCCTTTTGTCCTGTTGCTCTGCACCACTGAATCATAGTACCATAGAATCAGCTCGGTTGGAAAAGATCAAGTCCAACTGTTACCCCAGGATTGCGAAGACCAATGAGAAATATCTGTCTCCATCTTCACTACCCTTTCCATCAGGTTTTATGTACATTAATAAAAGTCCTAGCTCTCTCATCTTCTTCTCCTATTAAGATACTCCAGTCCCTTAAGGAGTATCATAGCCCTCCATGCATCTTGTTCTGGTATGTCCATATCTTTTTTGTACTAAGGAGCCCAGAAAGGGACACAGCACCCTGATGTGTCCCACTATGGGTTGAGCATCCTCTCCCTCAACTTGCTGTCAATGCTCTGCCTAATGTAGCCCAGGACACTGTTGGCCTTTTTCACCCCAAGAACCCACTGCTGGCTCTTGATGTCTACCAGGAGCCTTACCTGGCTGGAGACAGCAAGAGACCAGGGAGCCTCTAAAGGCAGAGTCAGAAGGGTACAAAGTTATCAGAAACTACATTTAGGCTAGAAAACAAGGGTGGATTTTAAATGGGAAATAGGCAGAACTGAAACAGAGAATGAATCAGCAGTAGGGGAAGATGATGTGGTTAGACTTCACCAAGGGAAGCTTCAGTGGGTAAGGAAATTGCTGGATGTGTGGATATTTTGATAATGGATTCTGAGACCTAAATGAAGTGTTGACTAATCCAGTCTTCCTGTACAAGCACTGAGAGAACACTGGATCTCTCTATAATAATTAGTCCATAAAGCACATGAGTTGCTTGCAGAGAAGTCTGTCTCTCTCTTGCTCTCTTTTTCCTTGTAGACTACTGTCTAGGGCAACTAGACGCCTGAATTATGCATGGCCATTGTCCAAAGCTAGATGGGATGATTTCAGGAATTAATGTCCCTAAGCCCTTATTTCCCATCTGTAACATGGGTTCAAAGTTATCTCTTTGATACTTACCTTCTTTATTCAGATTTTAAGAGCTTTTCACCTGGAAGGTGTGCATACACCTAGCACTACAGGTGAGGGCTAGCACATACAGTACCTAGAACTACAGGTGAGGGCTAGCACATACAACACCTAGCACTACAGGTGAGGGTTAGCACATACAGCACCTAGCACTACAGATGAGGGCTAGCACATACAGTACCTAGAACTACAGGTGAAGGCAAGCACATACAACACCTAGCACTACAGGTGAGGGTTAGCACATACAGCACCTAGCACTACAGGTGAGGGCTAGCACATACAGTACCTAGAACTACAGGTGAGGGCAAGCACATACAACACCTAGCACTACAGGTGAGGGTTAGCACATACGGCACCTAGCACTACAGGTGAGGGCTGGGGCACCTACAGGCTCATGTAAAGAAGTAGGAAATGTTCACTTCATCCTGGAAAGTTTTGACATGAATGATGAAGAGAGAGAATGAAATGCCTGTTAATAATAAAGCGATGAGTATGGTCAAGTGAATTCTAAATCTCATAGCCTTGAACATACAGTGATATTTAAATGAAATTGAAGCAGAATCAGGTTGACTTGCAAGACAGGATGGAAGTCGTTAGTGAACACCAGTGTTTTAATCAGCAGGGCTGTACAGAAACTGGCATACACAGCAAGGGGCAGTTCCCAAAGCAAGGTTATGTCCAGGAGTTTGTTCCTTACTCTCTGAGGAGAAACCACTTGCTGCTGTAAGGAGCTAAATAGCTTCTTTCCGTAATAACAATGATCAGTATCAATCCATTGGGTACTCAGACCCTATCTCCTATATACATATACACATATATATTTTTATATGTATATGATATATACATACATATATATATACACATATATGCATATTTAGCCTACTCCAATGAAATATACAGTGTATTGGGGTTTGGTTGCTTGTAAGTATTAGGGCTGGTGTGAGCTGAAATGTTGTGTCTGTAGCCAAGATTCATAAAGCTGATCCCTGAGAAAGATCTCACTGCAAGATAAAGACTGTGCATCAAAGGGAAAAAAAAGAAGGAGGCGAAAAATAGTCAGGAAAAGAAGTGTTTTCAAAGTCAGCTTTTCATGGGAAGCAGTAAGAGTATAATGAGGTGACAGCCTACAGCAAGCTGAGCGGAGTGAGGAACAGGAGAGGGAACCCTAAAGTAAAACTGCACTGAACATGACAAGCTCTCTTTACTAAGAGATGGATAAGTTCACAGGGCACATCTAGATGGCTTTTTACTGAAGGTGAATTCTTACTTGTCAACATAACCTGGAGAAGTTTTGTTTGAAAAGAAGATTGCTACTCAGTTTTGCTTAACTTTAATGCATTTAGGAACGTTTTTGCTGCCGCCTGATCTGATGAGTGACAAGGGATCAGAGAGTCAATAACAAACCCCAGATCAATTCATTAATTAATTGGTACAAGCTCCATCCCTGGTGGTGTGCAAGGCCAGGTTGGACAGAGCCTTGGGAGACATGGTCTAGTGTAAGGTCTCCCTGCCCATGGCAGGGAGGTTGGAACTGCATGATCTCAAGGTGCTTTCCAACCCAAACCATTCTGTGATTGTATGATTTCCTATGGAAACACGATTTTTAACTCAGTTATGCATAACTGGGCAGTGGAGTCAGCCATGTGTGGCAGTCACATCTCCATCTCAGGGGGTCTGTTGAGAGCTGCCTCCCAACTACACTGTCTTAAACTGCTGAATCAAGTTTGCAGAAGGCAATGAAAGTGACCGTGAACAGTACAAATAGTAGGGGCTGTAATTTTACTGTCTTCTTAAAAGGAATAAAATGCCTCAGGGTAGGTAAAGTATTTCTCAGGGTGCTTTTCAGCCAGCATTTTGCTTTGGAGCAGCCAGCACTGATCTGGAAACAGGCTGATCTTCAGAGTGGCTGCTCACTTGCAGCGCTCAATGGAAACTGTGGTTCGCTGCTGATCAGACTATTTTTACTCAGGTGAGGAAAGATAGCATTAGCTGGCTGGCATTAGGTTCCCCAACTTGAAAACACTAGCTGCTTTTGTTGGCTTTCATGCCATTCTACTGCAAACTGCGTGCCCTTTTCCTATCTATTTTCCTGTTAAACCCCATAAGGCAACTCCTAATTATTTTGGGACATTTACAAACACTCTAAATAGGTAAGTTTTGGGGTATAAGGTGTTGTACAAAATCCCTTTTTCCAGCTAATCAGAAACTGCTAATCTTTTCAGGTTTCCTAAAGTTCCCTGTTTTCTTAGACTTGATCTACCTGTCACAGGATCTCCATAGCATATCTTCTTGTTTGCACTACAAATCCAAGATAAGCATCTTTACCAACTGTATATTTATACAGCATCAAACATGTTGGGCTAGTGATGCACTTTAAGCCTCCAGGTGCTACAGTGCTAGAGACAGTATATTATAATAGGGAGCTGCTCATTATCCCACAAGGCATCTTGTTTCAACCCACAACATAGAAAGACATTCATTTAAAAGGTTCTATTTATTCAAATCAATCTGTCATGCCATGTTAATTAAGAATTAATTGAGACTTATTTCTCTGAGGCACCAGATCTCCGTGTTTTTTTCCTGGATAACCCTTTAAGTATGGCCCAAGATACTGGAGGAAGGATGAAACAGGCTCGTCTTTGTGACTAGTGGAAGCATTATTTATTGTGTATTCATTTGCTTATTTATTTCTGCTGTCAAGTGCACCAGTCTCCATAATCCTCTCCCTTCCCATTGTTTGCCAGAGGAGGAGTTGGCAAAACAATAGGAAGGATGTAATTAGCAACTTGGCTGTGGGGTGCATGGAAGGGTGGGCGTAGAAACCAGTATGAAATCAGAAGTTTAATATGGGAACTGTTTGTACATTGTCAGTCAATCATTCCCCCCCCCCTCCCCCTCCCGTTTATGAGTAAATTGCAGCTGCATTTCTTGGACGCATCAGACTCTGTTTTTCTTTTGCTTTGCTGCAGAAAGCTATTTTCAGCCTAGGTTTTGTTCCTCCTGTTGTGACATGCAGGAGATGTGATCTCACACCCTCCAAAGAACTGATACACAACAGGAGTGCCATAACAAAGATCCCATCATTACTCTGTTTGGAAAGAAGAAGTAACTTCATAGCATTGGAAATGCCTTTAGCTGCAGATGCGGAGTATCTCGGAGAAATCTTCCCCTTAGGGATATTTATTGCTCATCTCCTTGTAGGTTTAATAATACACAAAAATATCATAGCATCTTCCTTCTGAAAAGCACATGCTATGACATAGCTTAACCCATAGCCTGCACAGTGCAATACCTTGTACACATACCACCCACCTCCACAAACAGGCATTCCTCTAGATGTTCCAACACAGTTTTGCTGCTTTCAGGATCTTGAGTTTCTTTCAAGGTTTCCTTATGGATCTCTGTATGACCTCATAGCATATATTATAGACAGATCTAACAGTGCCACACATGGGGCCAATGCAGCCATAGAATCACAGAATCAACTAGGTTGGAAAAGACCTATAAGATCATCAAGTCCAACCATTACCCCAGAACCATCAAGTACATCACTAAACTATGTCACAAAGGGTCTCACCAGCACTTTGGGGATGTTGATTCCAACACTGCCCTGGGCAGCCTGTTCCAATGCCTGACCATAATTTCAGTGAAGGATTTTTCCTAATATGCTATGATTTCTACATTTCAATGCAAGCTGTACATCAGAAATACTACAGCCACACACAGTGACACCTGACAGTACAGATGCTGCAGTGGCAGCTGCTGCATCCTCTGTTCCATCTCCATTGCTGCATACCTTTCACCTCTGCAGCGGATGTGTACCTCCTGTTAGCATTGTAATACTGTCCCAGAGCAAGTCTTAACCCCGCTGTAATGCAGCCAAAACTCCTTGATGCTTCTTGTTTTGCAGCTCTAATTGAGCAGCATGTGTCACCCTTATAGACTCTGTGCAAGCCCTGGTTGCTCACCCACAGCCATGGTATGAAGAGCTGATTTCATGTGGGAACTCTGCATCCAGGGGTTTGCATCCCTATTTACTGTGGCTTATATGTGCTAATGGTAAAGCTTTCAAAAGCTCTGGCTGTCCCAAGGTAGAATTGTTTTAATATACAGACTCTAATTAGACTTTGACTGAGGGAGGGGGGGAGGATGGTGGAGAGAAGAAGAGAAATTCACTTTGGGACATGTAATCATTGGTTTCTGTTCTTTAAGAAAGCATTAAATGTTTCTGTATGAAAACAGCAGAGCTTTTCCATCTAATTTCAATGCTAATTTTTCAACTGTGTATGACTCCATCCTCAATTCTGCTGCTGGGGACATTTGGGGTTTTGTGTGCTTTCTCACTGGGGTTTCTCTTGTGGCATATCACAAGGCAAAACAAACAGGAAGGTGATTAGGGGCATTCATCTCTCATGCAACAGGATAACCCAAAACACAGAAGTATGGGAAAACAAATGAAATGAGTTATAGGATCTGTCTTCACCTGGTACAAGAAAGCACCCTTGAGTACTGCTGCTGCAAAACTGTTCAGCATGTGTTTAGCTCCTGTGAGGACTCCTGTTAAATCCTAACATGAAGGACAAGCTTACATAAGGAAGGCAATTTAAACTGCGCTTCAACAGGTGAAACCCTTCCCCTGACTCCGCTTTGTAATAACAGCATAGTGTTACCAGTGATAATAATGGGCAGTCATAAATGTGGTGAGGATTATGTGCCTTTAAAGCAGTCACCTTGTTCCCTGTGCTGCTAAATTAAGTCTAGTTTACTTTTCTGCTCTGGATGCCTAAGCGGACATGACTCTTACCTGGTTTAGGCAAAGAAGCGAGTTCTTTGTTTCATCACATTTAACCTGTTAGCAGGGAAGGACAGCCTGACTCAGCTGAAAGCATTATCCTGAACACTTGCTACCAGCAGTATATTAACCTAATGTGGCCTTGTTGGGAAAGAGAAGTACATTAGATTTTAATACAGAGTTCAGCACCTCTGAGTTACCGCTCAGCTCAGAAAAACCAGGTAACAGTACATCGCAGCCTTCGCAAGGGCCTGCCAAATCTGAAACAACAAATACAGGTGCCTATGAGAACAGCAGCCCAAGAACAGAGAACCCAAAGGGTGAGAAGTGTTTGTCTGAGCTGGACATCTGGCTCAAGGAGGTTTCTTTATCCCTGCATGATAGAAACAACTTGTTTTCTCCAGAGATTGCTAAATAGAAGGTGCAGATGCATGCCTAAGGCGTGCATTCGGATCTACAGAGCATTCAGTCCTTTTGGGAAAATAAGATATAGCTTGGCTAGACTCATGCAGAGTTGCTGCCCTGTTCAAGGCACAATTCACCCAGAACCCTCCATTTTCACTGTGCTGGGGAACTGACACTCCTAAATGTAATTACAAGGCACTAAGGAGTCCTCTTCTGGCAGTCCCATCAAGGACAGGACAGGAGAGGCTCCCTAAGATGCTTCCTCAACAGGCAGATGCTGACTATCCTGCTTATTTTATACAGGATCTTAATTCACCCATATTAGACCATGTGTAAGAAATGCTGCAGCTGTGCTGGGCAGTGCTCAGCTGCAGAATGTGCTCCATGTGGTATTCCCAGATGGAGCCAGCCACACCATGAAGGATGCTGGCAGAATGTCCTGGCTCTCTATGTGTGCTCTGCAGTCACAGGCGGCGGCCTTGGTGAGGTGAAAGGACTCTTTAGCGCTTCTCCTGCATGCTTGCTTACAGAGGAGGCCATCCGTGACCCTGAGAGCCTGAGGACTGAGGCTCAAGCTGTCACTTATCTGGACAGAGTTTCTGAGTTTCACTTCATTTTCTTAATTCTATTGGGGGTATTTTTTTGCATTTTAATGGTGTGCCATTTGCCAGGGAAAGCACTTGCAGCAATAAATCTCATCTAAATCTGAACCAAAATCTCATCGACTGCTTGACACTCGTTTCGATCCTTTCCACTGCAGCTGTCTCCCTCCAGGTTTCATCTTTGTGCTGGGAGTAAGGGATTTGCTCATTCTACTCCATCACTCTCAGAGCAGCCTCTGGATCTTACGTGATGGGGGGCACAGAGGACATCTTGTATTTTTATAGTTAAATGCAGTTGACATCTTTTCCATGTTGTTCCCCCTTGTTTGAACCTCTTCTGATCTGTTTAACCATAGCAAGCACACTCCGCTATCAAAAGCTCCAAAAAATCATAGAACAAACCCATTGAGAGGTGTACAAGTGGGATTGTTTTCCTTGTTTGCAACTGTCCTGCTTATTTAGAGAGTCTGCAGCAGCTGCCTCTGTTCCAGGAGGCTCTTGGACAGAGGACAGTGCCTTTCTTCCTCCCATTGCTCTAGCCAACAGTGGCAAAAGCAAAAAGCATGTGTGCAGTGACAACAGCAATAGCACATATTCAGTGGCATTGTTTGCTGTTTGGGCAGGAGAATTATGGAGCTGTAGCATTGAGCTTGCCAGGGAAGAAGGCAGGGGATCAGCTGTGGGAGGTCAAAGCGCTGATGGCATCCTAAAAACCATCCTAGCAGGCGTTATTCTGTGAACTATTTTGCCAGTCATGTCCTGGGCTGTAACAAAGAAGCCTGACCAGCAGGTTGAAGGTGATGATCCTGCCCCTCTGCTCTTGTGAGATCCCACTTGGAGTACTGTGTGCAGTTCTGGTGTTCCCTAGATGATCATAAGGTTCCTTCCAACGCAAACCATTCCATGATTCTAACAGGAATGAACTTTGGAAATGAACTTGTCTGACAATACTGAATGACTGAATAGACTGCTGACAATACCGTGAGGCAGCAGACAGGCACCTCTAAAAGGAATATTCTGGTTTCCGCATTGGCACATTGGATTCTTCTTCACCAAAATATGTTAGCTGGACCTGACACATCTTGAAAAGAAAGCAGTAGAATATCCAAAGGGAAAATAAAAAAAGGACTTTGTTTCCTTGCTTCATTTTATAAAACCTATATTTATATCCAGGGGGAATACTGAGGGATACGACTGGGACATGTACTGCTTTGTGATAGCATGACTTGCTGAAGCGATAAAATGCGTGACGTTTCCTGACACATGCATATTCTTAGTAGCTGCTGATGAGACAGGATGAGTGGTAGTGCAAATGTTTGCTAACTTGGGGATAGCTTCTGATACAGGAGGTATGCGGAGCTATCTTTGAAGTCTGTAAAAGCCAGGCACATACGTAACTGGGATGAGCAGTGGATGTTCATTCTCTAAGGACACCTCAAAGATTGAGTCAAATCCCTCCGCCCCAGCAATACAAGCTTAAGGGTGATGTAGAATTACAGAATCATGGAATAGTCAGGGTTGGAAAGGACCTTAAGATCATCCAGTTCCAACCCCCCTGCAATAGGCAGGGACGCCTCGCACTAAACCATGGCACCCAAGACTCCTTGAACACTGCCACAGGGATCTAATTGGAACATTCTCCAAGTCACGGCCATCATGGATTGCTGGAGGTCCATACGGATATAGGGGTTGCAGGAACTCTTGTGTTCGCTCTGCAATATTCAGCAGCAGGATACAGATTTGGGAGTTGACCCTGGGCCCTAATTTGAGATGGGATCTTTTCATTTCCCTGTGGTGTTTTCCCATAGTCATGCCAGAGGGCCAGTGGTGGAACTGTCAAGTTCCTGGCTTTCAGAGACAGCTTGGGCTTTTTGGGAAGACACCTGTGTCTTTTGGTTTTTGCTCTTCTTTGGCCATCTCACTGATTTTTCTAGGCTTGCATCCAAACTCCACGAGTGCATTTTGAATCTTAGGTCGGTTACTCCCTGGTGAACAGAAATGTGTTTAGAAACCCATCCACAGACCCAGATCAAATACTTTAGAAAAGCACTGCATTTTGGCTCACCACAGCCTGCACCACTTGTGCCTCCTTTAGTTTATTTATGACCTTTACAGGAATTTTCATAAGAAAAGCTGGCAGCTCCCAGACTAACAACGCTTCTCAGCGTCTATCTATTAGATGAGGATGCTAATAGCAAAAGAGAGATAATTGTGCTTTAATTGGGTTCTGCTTGTTCAAAGCAGGAGTAGGCAAGGGGATGCCTTTTGGTTCCCATGGCCTTCCAGATAAGTTTCCACATAATGCCAATTAAGAGCAGAATAAGGAGTATGCAAAACAGATGACAACTGCTGCTCACCAGGAATTATTCTTTTGTGCCTAAAACAATGGGGCCTTCAACCAAGGGTGTGCTTTTTGCTGCTGTAGCTTCCCTCGATTCTTTATTGCAGACGATTTGCTGCCGAATGGATCCAGCCTAGGAAAGTTTAAGATGAATGTGACACTGGGAGCCTTCCAATTACATCTCTGTGTCTGTGTGCGTGCACTTGCCAAAAGCAGAAAGGAAAGTCAAATTAAGTTATTATTTTTCCTCCTTCGAGTTATTTTATTTTGGTTTTGTGTCAAAGGGAGCTGTTGGGGGGGGGGGGGGGGTCAAGGGGGTTTTTTTTCTCTTTTTTTTTGCCTTTTTTTCCCCTTGCTTTCTCCTTGTTTGTTAGTTTTAAGGGTCATTATTCACCGGGGCCTTTTCAACTGTCAAATGCAACAAAAGGTAATCCGGCCTCTTCTCTTCCCTGCCCCCACACCCGCCTTTCCCTCCGACAAAAGCAGCCTTTGTTGGAAAGGGTCATCATTTCAACAAGGATCCTTCTTCATCCCACAAGTTAGAAACGCTCTTCTACTTCGTATCAAGGCGACCTCTCATGAATGCTGGGAGACTCGGGACGGTGCGGCTGATGCTCTGCCCTGGGTGATGTTACCCATGGACAGCTGCCAACCTGACAAATTAGGCTCTTATAGACATTCTGAATGGTTTCTTTGCCTTCGAGCAGGATTTCAAACCTACTACATGAGCTGGTTATCAATTTATCTACAATACATACCCTGGCATGCATCAGTCTCCATCTAAAGGGTGGTCCTTAACCACTGGTTTGGCTTCACAGCTCTATTCAACTGGGATTTGACTTTCTTCATGACTTGCAGCTCCTTGCTGTTGAGGAAGAACATAGTGGAAAGGGAATTGTTCAATGCCAATGCATTTTGCAGACAGAATTCTGCTTCTTATAAGCAGATCAATATATGCCAATCTCCAGCCTCATATAAATATTTGCCTAGATACTAAATTGATCTTGTCCTAGAGTTGCCATAATTTAAGTCTACGAAGCTATAATCAGACTTCTTGATAATAAAAAGAACCCATCAGCAATTATACTCATTCACTTCCCCATATTCAAGGCTATTTCAGCATTTCACTGATAAACTCCTGTTTTCATTCAATTTTGCAGCGTGAAAATCAACACTGCACACCAGTTAATGATGGTGGAGAGCTTCATGTGTGGCATTTTGAAGTTATTTCAGTGTGGAGACATAAGTGATTTCTGAGGGGCTTTTATCTGATGTGGAAACTAGGTTGTACTAAAAATAGACCTAAAAACCTTGTCTCAAAACTCAACATGAGTTTTGTCGTGGTGGATTTGAATGTACTTTTAAATTTCTGAGGGTTTCCAGTAGCCAAATTTAATGGAAGAAAAACCATCTAAACCACATTTCCATTATATGTTTCTCGTCCCTGTTATCCCTTAGCATTTTCAGTGTGGAATTATTTGTTAGTGTGAATTATGCCAGAGACTGTTTGCACTAAATGCTGAACTTTCCATCCCCACTTTTCTTCCATATAGATGAAAAGGACAGAAAAATGCATCTATTAGGAAATGTTATTTCTACGTTGCAAGTGGGGAGTGTGGTCTGAAGTGGAGACTTGTACTCTCACAATGTCCTAGAGGAAGCCTTTTAAATGAACTAAATTGAAGCATCCCAACATTCATTCAGGTCCATGCTGCAGCAGGATAATTCTGTTTAGAGATTAGGATAATAATTTTCACAATGAGTTTAGTCAGATACTGGCATAGAAGGAAACTCCATCCTTGGAGATCTTAAAAATGGGTTTGGGTAAGGCCCTGAGCCACTTGATCTAATTCCCCACTTAGACCCAACTTCAGACTTGCTTCTGCTGTGAGCAGGAGGTGTGACTAAATGGCCTCCAAAGGTTCCCTTCAACCTAAAGCACTCCATGACACTTGGAACTTTGGAAGTTCCCCTTCCTCTCAGCAGATATGTGTGTGTATATACATATAATAAGAACCCAAAGGAAGGCATATCTTAGTAAGCATTAATGGGAACATGTTCGTAGGCAGACACAGGCAAGGACATCAGATGACAAGAGTCATGGCTTATAATTCCCTCCACTGTCCCAGTGACTGTGTTCCTGACCATAAGACAAGGTTTGGTGTCCTTATGTTTTTTAAAGATTGAAATTACAGTTATTTTGAAGCATGGCGTTTTCAAGGTTATCCCATTGTCATGATTTAGCCCTGGTAGGCAGCTAACCCATACACAACCACTCACATAATGGTTACTTGGGTAGACAAGCATAGCACCATACCAGCAACTACGGAAAGAGTCAACTCTATCCCAGACAAAACCAGTACCCCCATTGGTGGCTAGGTTTATGTTTTTCTGAGCTACACTTGGCTTCATGAAGTATATCCTAGAATTTGGAACATCTGTCTTTATCCATAACTGTTTAACCAGCCTGAGAGTTCTTTACAAACAGATGTGCTAGGTGATCCCGAGACCATCCCAATATCTCGATACATGTGGTTGCACCTGTTATTCAAATGGACCTCTGCTGGGAAAGCTGTACAACACACCCTGAAGAAAATCACCCTGTTAAGTGAAGAACCACATGCACAAACGAAAGCATTAGGTAGGTCAGAATCTGACAGATATAATGAACAGATTTATCATTAAGTCAAGGGATAGCTTCAACACTTTAATTCCCATTAAAGATTCCTTGGGATTTTTGTAACCAAACCAAATGCAGTGGTTTGATGCCTCATTTGAAATTCTCTTGGGCATTTGAAAAGCCTTGGGTGCCATGGTTTAGTGTGAGGTGTTCCTGCCCATGGCAGAGGGGTTGGACCAGGATGATCTTAAGGTCCTTTGCCAACCCTAACTATTCTATGATCCTATGAAATTCTTTCAAACTCTACTACACCCTCATAGCTCTTCCTAATTCAGGAAACTTGCTTTCCCCCTCTAACCTGGCATTATCATCTTGTATGGATCAGATGCATATATGTATATGGCAAGGTGCACCTGTACTCCCAGCCCTTGAGCATTGAGGCTTCGGGAGCCTGAAGCACCCAAACCCATTTAGCAAACCAAAAGCATCGTGCTCCCCTGGAGGAAGGCAAATAGAATTAGACCTACTCTACAGATAAGAACACTGAAGTCATTTTCCAGCTGGTGTCTGCAGTTAAGCACCTATCTCACCACTTTCAACTCTAAAATGATCTAACTACTCACTGGCAGCCCCCACAGTTCTGGCTCTTTACCTTCACTTCTGATACTCAGACATTCAGCTCCTGCCATCCCCTTGCTCAGTCTCCAGTGGTGGCTGTCACGATATTTCAGGCTTAATTGTCAGGAGAGTAGAGGCCCCTGGTAATCATCAAAATGTGGTGGATGTGCAGCAGCTTCTGAGTCCATTTAGTGCCTGGCTTTGTGCAGAAGCTGAAGGTGACTTTTAGGCTTGTCACCTGAATGTGCTGCAGACAAATGAGCTCCAGCCAGGAAAACAAGAACTGCAAGAGGGGTCTAGAAGGGTTTGCTTGCTTGGTTTCCAAAAGGCCTTGCAAACAGTTTTACTGATAGTGCAAACAAATTGGTATTTAGGGCCTGGACTCTAAATCAAGGAAAACCCATGGAAAAGCACCTAACAAGTAGCACTCGTTATCAGATTATCAGTGGCTCCAGAGCCTGTGGAGCAGGGTCATATTCTGTTCCCTTTATCAGTCTTTTATCAATAGCTGGAGCCAGCAGTGACATGTGGAGCTATCCCTAGGGATTAGTTGCCACCTCCTTATGACTGATCATTAAAAATAAAACTAAAACCTCCTGACCATGTATTCCCATAGGAAAACCAAGTGAAATTACTGACTCCAGTTTTCAGCGCGCTGAATGCAGTCCAGAGCTGCCGCCATGGGTGAAGGAAGGAATTCTGCTCAGCACTTAACAACTGTGGGTATCCCTACCGGCGCTGTGGGGACATGTGTGTGTCACATCACATCAGCACAGCCATCCTGCCCCATGTGTGCCTGACTCCACTTTCTCTTGCTTGAGGGTGGGCTCCCAGCAGCTGTGCTGGCACCAGAGATTAGAAACTCAGCCGCACAATGGCAGGTGGAGGGCTTTATCCCTTACTGATGTTAAAGAAGTGACAATAAAATAAAGGCAGTTCCTTTCTGAGGGTTGCTCCCTTCATGGTCAGCAGCTGTCAGGGTGGAAAGGTGGAAGTGATAAGGGATTGCCATCCCTGGCATGGAGGGTGGTGTCTTCTTTCTCAGAGCAGCTGCATAGCCCTTGGGAGCCGAGCAAGAGAAGGAGTAGGGATGTAATGCATAGGAGAGCAATGCCAGGGGAGTCCCTTCCAGCAAGACTGCCCCGTGTTCTTTGCTTCATGGAATTTTTATAAGCATTTCTTTTTTCATAGGATTTTAATTACCCTGTTCTGATTGGAAAAAGAAATGAATTTACATTTTCATAATACAGTAAAATAATGAAAGAAGAGTTACAGCTTGGAATCACCCACTCAATCCTATTTGAGGCAGTATTCATCTCACCTAAAACCCCGTAAGTGCCTCTTAAATTTCAGAAAGAAAAAGGCATTTTTAATGGCCGGTTCTTCTCACCTTCAGTGAACATATAAACCAGGGTGGCTAAATTGAGCACAGAAGCATGACTTTCTGTCTGATTTCTGAACATAAGGAGAGTCTAGAAAACTAGCAAGGGGCATCTGTCTCACGGGATGAATCCCCTTTCCTCCAGATATCAACAGCTCCGGAGGGAATTCATGGGTCTTAATGAGGAAACCACCCTCAGGACCTTCCATTCTGTCTACACCAATTAAAGGGAATGGAGGAAAATCCAGGTCAAACCATCTTCTCACCTAGACATATCAGCCAGGTTGGGTGAGATGAAGCTGAACCCTACATTGCCCAAAGGCAGTGCAATAATGCCATGGTGTCTTCATAGAATCAACTAGGTTAGAAAAGACCCTTAAGTTCATCAAGTCCAACTGTTCTTTGCTTTCCCCAAGGCAGTCTTGCACTTTGTATAAGCTATTTACTGTGCAGCTACACACCTTGCACTGTAGAGATGCACAGCCAATGCTGCAGAAATGCTGCCTCTTGGTTGCCGTATGGAAACATAACTTAAAACTTAGCTCAAGGCTTCTTGATGAGTGTTGCACATTGATTGATTGAAAAAAAAGCTATAAGTAAGTGGTGGCTAATGGGTGTATTAATCATAGCAGGAGAAACAACTTGAGGACATTAAGATAAAGGCCCTATTTCAAATACAGAGAAGGTGAGATCAAAGCTGACTTGTTATCCTTTCATGCCCAATGGCTTAAAGGGGATATCACCCAAAGGGAGGAGAACTGGTGCAACTCGGTGTAGATTGTCTTAAAAAGGAGACTAAAACCAAAAAGCAGCAAAAATACCATAATGTGGTGTTATGAAAGCTTGTTATGAAAACTTTCTCAGTGTGCTCTTTAAAAACGCAGAGGAATTAAACTTGAAGTCTTGTATTTTATGTATTTGTATGTTTATCCCACGCAAATACATGATCTGGTGGTATTAAATTGAATATGGTTTTTTCATATAATGATAAAATATGGGCACATTGATCTTTACAGAATTTGACTAACTCTTAAGGGCTTCTTGAGCGGCCACAAGACCCATCAGAGTTTTGGGACCCAAGGAATTCCGCACATTTCAAAAAACATTTGGCTATTCATAGAGACAGAATTTATCTTGCCCTATTTTTAGCTCTTTGCAGTAAAGACATCCACATTTGTGGTGGATTGACATGGGCTGGACTCCTGGCATCCACCAAGCTGCCTACTTCCCATCCTCAGGACATGTCCAACCACTTTACAGGAAGTAGGGCTTCAGTATGTGTAGCGGTTGCTCTGGAAGACAAACATAATAGGCCACTGGGGTGGGACTCTTCATTAGGGACTGTAGTGACAGGACAAGGGGGAACGGGTTCAAACTGAAACAGGGGAGGTTTAGATTGGATATAAGGAAGAAATTCCTTGCTGTTAGGGTGCTGAGGCACTGGGATGGGTTGCCCAGGGAAGCCGTGAATGCTCCATCCCTGGCAGTGTTCAAGGCCAGGTTGGATGAAGCCTTGGGTGCCATGGTTTAGTGTGAGGTGTCCCTGCTTATGGCAGGGGGGTTGGAACTGGATGATGTTAAGGTCCTTTCCAACCCAAACCATTCTGTGATTCTACGATTCTATGATAAATAACAAACATCCCACCTCGTCTTTTCCATTAGCTTTTATTGCTGAGACCATGTCACATGGTATGAAATATCCCTTTGGTCAGTTGGGGTCAGCTGTCCTGGCTGTATCCCCTCCAAATACCTTTCCCACTTCCATTCTACTGGTGAGCGGGAATGTTGGAGAGGCAGCCTTGATGCTGTGGAGCACTGTGGAGCCAGGTCACTGGTGTGCTATCACTGGTGTGCTACCTTTTCAGCCACCAATACAACACACAGCTGCTATGGGGAAACTTAACTCCATTTCAGCCAGACCCAATGCAACATTTTGGCTACAGCCACCCTGGACTTCATCTACAGTCCATGAAGGGAAAGAGAATTCTGCAGAGCTCTTTAGCTGATGTATTTTATATGTGTACATTAGGATAAGATGAATTGCACCTGTAAAAACCATTTAGATAGCTATATTGCAGGCATTTTAATGGGGGTGGAAAACGTGCACCCTCTTCATTATTACAACTGAGGTCTGGTGTTATCATTGTGTCACACAGATTTGTGGGCTCTGAAGTCTACCTTTCCTCTGTTGATTACGTATCTTCTAACCAAAATAAATACAAGTGTCCATCTTTGATGTCCAATTACATTAAAGAGTAAAGCTTCTGCCTTTGTTCTTTATCTTAGCATTGCTCTTTATCCTCACTGCTAATAATCAGCCCTGTTCATCATAAATTTAAGCCACATTGACTCCTATTTAGGTTTGTGGGAGTGCAGGTCATTGCTTGCTTCCCATGGATGGGTTATGGGGAAGGCGAGCCCTTGAGGAATTGAAGGGTTTGAGGAACCCACATTTTGATGGTCTGAAGAAGAGCCGAGACTATGACAGCAAGCAGCCTATTTCCTGAGGAGGTGGGAGAGGATTGTCCTGAAGAGCTGCCACTTACAAACTGTTTTCCTCTCCACAAGATTTAAAAAGAAGCATTTTTAAATAACACAGCACACCTCCTCTTCAGTTGGGAAGCTGCGATGCAGTGTGGGTAAATGCTTTGGAGGAAGCATGTCCCTGAATCGGTGTTGAAGCTGCAGAGAGCACCGAAGAAGAAGTCTTAACTCCCAGTAACAAAACTGCTCTTTTTCTGTTGATCCCCATGACCAGTCACAAAAGCAACACACATTATGATTGCCAAAACTCCATGTTAAAAAAACCCTCATAGAAATCCAACTTGCTGAGCTTCTGTAATTCCTTGTAGGTAGTGAAGACGGGATGTGAATTTAAACACCCATTTTGGGGACTGACATAGAAGGATGGGTGCCAGAGTGGCTATGATGAGATGAACTGAGTAATGTTGCAGGATTGTGTTTAAAGGGTGGGCTGAGTGTTACATGCTGGGGCTGGATGCCAACCTAAGGATCCCTCTCCCTCAATGCAAGTTGAATACAAGCTGCAGTTCTGGTGTCCTCAACATAAAAAGGACATGGAGCTGTTGGAACAAGTCCAAAGGAGGCCACGAGGATGAGCAGGGACTGGAGCATCTCCCATACAAAGACAGGCTGGGAAAGTTGGGGCTGTTCAGCCTGGAGAAGAGAAGCAGCGTGGAGACCTCAGAGCAGCTTCCAGTGTCTGAAGGGCGCCTATAGGGATGCTGGGGAGGGACTCTTCATTAGGGACTGCAGTGACAGGACAAGGGGTGATGGGTTCAAACTGAAACAGGGGAGGTTTAGATTGGATCTAACGAAGAAATTCTTTGCTGTTAGGGTGCTGAGGCACTGGAATGGGTTGCCCAAGGAAACTGTGAATGCTCCATCCCTGGCAGAGTTCAAGGCCAGGTTGAACAAAGCCTTGGGTGCCCTGGTTTAGTGTGAGGTGTCCCTGCTTATGGCAGGGAGGTTGGAACTGGATGATCTTAAGGTCCTTTCCAACCCTAACTATTCTATGATTCTATGGATATGGTGACTAGTCCTGCACACCTTGCTAGGGAGTGATTTAGGAAGATTTCTCCATGGGCTTTACCACTGGACACTGCATCTCTCCTCTACAGCCACAGAAGAAAATGTGGCAGACAAGACATGAACCCATGGGCCACATCCAAATGCTGGGTTACCTTGATCTAATACTCTACATCAATGTTAAGTCATAGCTTTGTTAAACATTTACATATCCATATATCTATATGGAGTAGAGTCTTAAAAATACACATGCACACCAAAAAACACAAACCTTTTTGGCATTTATACAGATAAGGCCATTTTTATTGGCAAATATTTGGCTTGGCACCAATTCAGCTTGTACTAATAGCTTAATAATTTTGGCAGACACACCAATGAAAAATGTTACTGAACCAGACCCAATTATGTGTATAAAATGTAAACAGTTGTGTCTGCTGGGGATAACTGCAGTATGTTGTCAAGCCACGGCTGTAAATTACATATGGTAGATGGCTCTAAATTCAGTTTTGACAAACGACCGTCTGATGAGGTTGTTTCAGGGCCACACAACTGATGGAAGGACATTATCAGCAGAGCAGGATACCAGCATGGCTTTTGTTTCAGCTCTAGGTCCAGCTTTCCAAACTTTGGCAGCACTGACCTAAGTTTTGGGCTGGTTTTCTGTTGTAGACCCAACACAATATCCTGATGCTGAAGTTATAATGACCGAATTCCCAACAGTTATTTCTCCTCCGTATTAGCCATCAGTGGAAAAGCTGCTTAGGCTATATCATACTCTGGAAAAAATTCCTGTGGCACTGGCAGAAGCTGAAGTTTAATAGCAAAGCTTTGAAAGCACAACGAAACCTTGTCTTAGTGCTTTGCTAAGCTGGATATATATATATATATGTGTGTGTGTGCCACTGCCCTTATAACTGAAAGCAGCTCTGGAACAGGCTAAAAATGCTTTCAGGATGAATTTGAGTTAGGCCTGGGCTGCAATTAAAGCATCACCACGCCAAAGGCAGGGGGAGTGAGCACTGGAGGATGGGGAAGAAATAATGAAGCTTTTGTGGCAATGAGGAGACCCCTCCAACACAGCACCTGGTGCAACCATTGAGTACACCCTCCTACCAGCTTAAATTAGAGTAACACTGCCACGCAGCAGGCTCCTGCTACAAGCAGGCAGGGAGGGAAAGGTCTTTAAAAGAGCCTTTTCTTGTGTATTCAGGTAGAAGAGTGTAAAGCAAATAAAGAAGCCGAAGGGCAGCGGGCAGGAGCATGACTTTGCATTCCTTTGGCACCCACTGCCTCAGTGCTCAAGGAGAGCGCTGCAAATGAGCTGCTGAAGGATGCAGAATGCTCTGCTCCAGCATTGGTGGGGAAAGGAACTTGGGGCAGCAGACGTTTGGAGTGTAGCCCATCACCAATCACTGCCCTTATCAGACTTTTCCAGAGAGCCTATAAACATGCACACTTCAATCAGTGGCATGTTATAAATATGGGTGAGTAACGGCATCGCGATGGAAAAGGAAACAGGCTGTGATTTATCAGCACCTTTCTATGATCATCATATTCTTTCAGAAGCAAGTAGTTATTGGCAGGGCTTGGTTAAGCTTCATATGAGTAAGCTTAGTTTTTAAATAACAATGGATAATTTATTCAGTAATTCCTAAAATCACACTTTCACTGAAAACTCCCCAGCTTTGGAAGTCAATTTAGTCCTGCAGCAAAATTGCATTAGTTGTTTTTTCAGGTACCCACTGACAAAGGTAGAGAAAGCAAAGGAGAATTATTGGTACAGTTAAATGGAAAATATGTTTTTGGTATTGATCCAATTGGATTTTTATTTGTATCTAATTATACACGTTGTAAAGTACATCTGTAATAAGGAAAGAAAATTGAACGTGGAATAATAATTACATGGCCCAGAAAATATGGAATTGGCTCATTTTTCGTGGAGTTCAATGTTGTTTCAGACAGATGAGATAAGAAAATATAAATAAAGTTATAGGTTTGAACAAACATGGCCCAACTCTTTGAGTGTTACTGATATGGAATGAGTAATTGTGATAGGGCATGATTAAACTTCAGGCAGAGATTCATTGGAGAAGATAGGACTGAAAGCAAAACTCTTTAAACATAGGACGTTGTTTGGTTAGTGAGGTTGACTCTGGTGCAGTCTTCCTCCACTTCCATGAAATGACATTTAATGACTTCCAATGTGCTTCAAATGCACATCTTTCATAGAATCATAGAATAGTTTGGGTTGGAAAGGACCTTAATATCATCCAGTTCCAACCTCCCTGCCATAAGCAGGGACACCTCACACTAAACCATGGCACCCAAGGCTTCGTCCAACCTGGCCTTGAACACTGCCAGGGATGAAGCATTCACAGCTTCCTTGGGCAACCCATTCCAGTGCCTCAGCACCCTAACAGCAAAGAATTTCTTCCTTAGATCCAACCTAAACCTCCCCTGTTTCAGTTTGAACCCGTTACCCCTTGTCCTGTCACTGCAGTCCCTTAATGAAGGGTCCCTCCCCAGCATCCCTATAGGCCCCCTTCATCTACTGGAAGGCTGCTCTGAGGTCTCCACGCAGCCTTCTCTTCCCCAGGCTGAACAGCCCCAACTTTCTCAGCCTATCAATCTCGCCTTGACGCTTTTGCTTCTGAACAAGGGTAATGCAAAATGAAAAGTAATGATACTACAGGACTTTCCTGAGGTCACACTTCCCGTTTGCTCTTGTGTTCTGAATCTTTACTACACTGGCCAAGAAATCAACTCCAAATGATAAGAACATAGGTGAGGTCTCCTGAATCTGATTTACTTTGTTAGCTTGGGAGCTGTTGGTTACTCTCTGCCCATCCTCAGTGCTCAGCCAGGATGTGGAGCAGGAAACTGGGCAGTAATTGCAGCTGAAGAATATGTCTTCATCCAAAGAGGGGAGCAGAACTGCCTTGAACATTGCACAGTCTGCATGCAGAGATGTCGTCTGAAGCAGGTATCCTGGGGAATCCTTGTCACAGTGGGATTTCAGTTAGAAAGAAAGGCCAAGTCTATCTGCAGGTTCTTGCCATTTAAAGGAGTCTGAAATTTGGAATGTGGTAGTTTATTTGGGACTTTACTTTTTTGGGATAAGGGAAAGTAATTTTTTGAAGCCAAATAGTAATTTCTGGTGTTGCTTCCTTGTGCGCTCATCAGTCATGGCCAGCACCATCCTGGGACATGCATTGTTTCATCTATTCTATCCCAGAGGGGCAAAGATTCTATTCCCATTCACAACAGAGAATTGCTCAGATGAGCAGGAGTTCAAAAACCTTACGTGGTGCCAAATCTCATTGACTATAACATGAATTGCCCTGGCTGGACCAGAGCTATGTGTAACTGTCAGCAGGGAGACAGGCAAGGGAAGAAGACAGTATCACCATAATCACTTTCAACTGCTACTTCAGCTGTCAGTGATAAATAGAGTTTATTTGGATAATCCTTGGAGTCTTGACTAGATTGAATCCTGGATTTCTTTGTCACTCCTGTTATTTCATCATATCTCTTCTAGCTCTGCAGAATGCGCTTCACATAAATACTTGCTGGCTTTCTTTAAACTGTTCTTATTGGAGGATAGGGAAGTCCTCCTCATGGTTTCAGTTGTCTTGTTATCCACACCTTCAAAACTGCACAACTTTGCAGCTTCCTTGTCTGTTCCTTTAATTTCTCTTTCCCTGCACAATTCCCATCTTTTTTCCTATTGTCCAACCTTCATTTCTAATACTAACTCACTCTAAATGTAGACCTCCATTTCCATTGGGCAGACACCTTTTGGTCCCTGGTCCTTTTATGTATTTATATGGAGCTGTAGGTTCATGAGGAGACATTGTTTAAAAAGCAAGAAAACCCTCAATACTCTTAAACTGTTGAACTAGATTACCCTGGTTTTGCCAGGTAACAACAATGGTGGAGCTTAGAAACCCTGAGAAAGCTGCTTTAACACCAAAATATGAGCAGATGTATTTCAATTTAACACATGCAAGCAATTTATATTCTGATTTAGTTTTATTGTTGAGTAGGACCAGCTGGAGCTTACTGGATACTTGCTTTAATATTAAAAATGATTTTTCTCTATCTATAGGTAGGTGTAAAATACAGATTTAAAGGGGAAAATCAAGTAGAGAAAGGTATTTGAAGTAATAAGCTTTACTTGTTACCTTAAAGACAACCTAAGTAATTTCTCTAGGTCTCATACGCGACATAGAGATATCATAGCATTTGTTATTTTCTAGCCTATATTGTATTATCCTAGCATATTAAGTGCATTCCTTGCCATCTTTGCCATCAGGGCAAATTCTGGTGGTTATGACCTGGTAGACTAAGTCATTTAAATGGGGAACAGTGGCAAATTCCATCAGGGATTTGCAAACACGCAATGTCTAGTTGCACAGTGACCTGATAGCGCAATGCAAACATCACTAGACTCATCATCAGCAAGAATCATTTACAATCAGGCTGAATGCTGTCCCTTTGAAGAAGCTGGTATTTTTGGCTAGACCTATAGCCATAAGGTCTGTTGTTCTTATATGTATTATACTGACTTTGAGAGAGATTGTTGACTGTTGTTGACCTGCCATAGTTTGGAAGTGAGAAGGTTTACAAGTAAAAAAGAAATGGATAGAGATGGAGAATTTTTTACCAAACATAGAGAAAAATATTTTTAACAGAAGGATGTTTATGGTTCTTTAAAGTTCACAAAAAGCAGGCAATTTTAGTGAGACTTTAACCCTCATCTGGAAAAGAACAGAAATCACACATCCAAGGCACTGCACACAACTGAGTTTGCATCAGAAAGGAAGAGAGCTGACTCAGGAATCAGAGATCTGCCCATATCTTCACCCATCATACCCAAAAGCACCTCTAATTCTAAACATTTAAAACCTGTCTAAGTCTGACTTCAGCTGCCTATTTCACGATGAAATGATTGTTCTGCTTCAAGTTCCTGTTGGAGTCTAAAAACCTAGCAGATATGCATTAAACTTGCACCAAAGCCTGGATGGACATGGAATCATACAAACTTATATCTGGCCTTGAAGGAAACATAAGATAAGTAGGAAGAGGTTTGCATTCAGACATGGAGGCTGTGCAAGGCTGTAGACAGGAGCACCCCAGGGAGAAAAGCAAGTCCTCTGGGCTCTCCTTAAGTTTGCAGTGCATCGTTCATTAACTGCATTAACTGACTGACTGGAGATTGCAGCTTTAGCAGAGCAGGCTGATGCGCCAGGGATGCTGAGTCTTCCAGATTAGGGATTGGGAAAGAATTTTCCTTGGGCGATATTAGCAGGGATGACAAAGCTTTTCTGAGAGGGACGGTGGTCCATTGAGGCGTTTGCAGAAGGTATTTCCCACCCTTACAGGGGATTTACAACACTGGCCATGCCCTTAGTCTGCCCTGGTTTTTATTTGTGGCCCAGTGTAGGTTTTACCTCTTGTGGTTATAGGTACTAAAGGGTTTTGCATTGTTACACTGCCTGGAGGAGTGATTTATGACTTGTGCTCGGTGTGTGCAAGTGGATGCTGTGTGGGCAAAGGCTTGGCTTTGTTGCTGAGTAACTCAGTGTTTGCATTAGGAGCCTTCCTGCCAAATCAGGCATCTTCAGGGTGGGGTTGCTGCATCTGATGTGGGTTATGCTGATCCCTGGGGGAAAGATGGATACGTCAACCGAGTGCCTTAATTTAGGTGGGTCTTAGCATTTGATATAATTGCCTGTGACTGTAGGGGTCTAGACATGAAGACAGTCCCTTCTGGTATTCAGGGTGATAATAATGACCTAGGAATGGTGCGTAGCTCCTTTCTACCCAGTTCTTTTTGCGTTTGTTAAAGAAACAATAGAATATGGAGTTTTAGCTCTCTCATGAGCTTAACCAATTACTGTTTTCCTTCAAGCTATATAAATTGTGTGTATTTAATATTTACTTATCTCCAGACTGTTTACACTAATTTTCATTTATACAATGCATCTAGTAGCAGAAGTACAGTGCATTTCTCTTTCTATTTCTCTTTTGAATGAAAGCCTTGAGGGAAGCCTGCAGTTTTTGATTGTGCTCCACTTTGATGTAAGTAAATGTTTAAGTTATGCTCTGGCAGAACGTCTGAGGCTCATGTTCATGAATGATGCAGGATATGTCCTCCTTCCTTGTCCGCTCTATTTATAGCCACGACTGTTTTTGCTTGCCATGCAGCCATGAGAGAGAAGGTGAGAAGGAAGCAACCACAAGCCCTTTGTCTAAGCACAACTAAGTTTGTTCTTGTGCTTTGCTACGTTTTCTATTCTTCCATGCTGTGTTTCATCCATCTGTCTATAGAGCAGATAAAGGCCCTTTCCCAGCCCTGGGCTCCTGGGACCCAAATCAGTACTGCTCTGTACTCCACAGGATCGTGTACTCTACAGTGATGTGGCTGCAAAGTGCTGCCAGAGGAAAACAATGAACCTATTTTTATGCTCCTTTACAGCACGTTCACACCCCTGACCCATGTGTTGCTGTTGGTTTTGCCAGTGTGCAAATCCAACCCAGCCTACACCTATACACAGAAGAGACCAGATCACAAATTCTGTTTTCCTCCAGCATAGCTTTTCATGTTGGGTTTTCCCTTTTCAGAGCTGCTTTTTGTCCTGTTAGCAACCCAAGGCTGTGTTTGGATCAGAATGGTCGGCAGCGGTCAGGGCTGGGATGTTGTGATAAGATTGCGCAGGGTGCTAGAGATGGGCAGTCATTCTCCAGGGGACGATGTGCAGCTCCGTGCTGCTGCAGGATAGTAGCAAAGGAGGCAGGATTGCTTCCAAAGGGTGCATCTTTGGTGCGTTCATTGCCTTGTTTTTCCAGCATTTGATGGTAAAGCTTCCACTTAGCTCCCAAGGGGAATGAAAACTGCCTATCCCTGGCAGAAGCCAGGACTACAATAGTGCACTAATAGGGAATTAGCTCCAGTGCACCTGGCTTTTTTGTCAAATAAATCCTCTGCTTTTCCATACCTTTCTGTGATTCAAGATTGCTGCAAATGTCTGCACTGATTGGTATGTTGGACCCTAGGAGACCGGGATCTGGCCAAGAGATGCCTTTACAAAGGATGATATATAATCCCAAAAGGAGACAGAATGGGTTGTGCTCAGTTCACACTCGACAGTCAGTTCCCCTAATCAAGGCAGAAAGAGGTGGAGCTGGATACATCCACAACCCTGCTTTTTCTTCAGGGTAAGACCAGTGGAAATTAAAACGCTGAACATAGATGGTGTTTTCAGGGACACAATAGCAAGATCCCAGAAAATGTGGCAATTAGAGGCCTAATTAAAAACAAGTGACTCAGAAATGCAGAGACAAAACCAACAATTAAGTTGTATGTAACAGAACAAAAGCTTTCTAAACCCTGCAGAGTTTGTTTTGCCAGGATGCTGCCTTTTCTGCAAAGGAGTGATCAGATCCGTGCCTGGGGTTTCCAAGTGAGTTTGTTTTCCATCTACTTCATATTTCTCCATTTCCCCTGCTTTTTTTCTTGCTTTGGGAATCTGGGGTTCACTAAGGCCAGTGCTCAGATCTCATTCTGTGGCCAGGGAAACAGCATCTCAGATGGATGGGAACTGGGGAGAGCCTCAACATCTCACAAAGTTTGATGTCTCAGCCAATTTTAGGCTTCTCCTTCAGTGGAGATCCAGCTGCTAGAATATTTTGCAGTCTCACATCTTGGGAAACACACAGTTCCTGAGCATAGTGCATGCTAGCTCTTCACTTTGCTGCCTGTGGTTACGTACTCTGCATGGTAGCTTGACATTTGAGGTCTCTCACTTATCATATTTACAAATACAAACTTATGGCCTGGCTTACAGTTTCCCAAGCTTTTGGAGGTTGCCCTTCATGGAAATGGAACTGTTTAACCCCTGTTGCAACTTTCTGAGACTCATTTCTGACGCTGATCTCTCTGGATTGTTTCCCCACCTTTCTTCACCCCACGCACACATTTGTTTTTGTGGTGTTCTTCAAACCTGGGGAAGCTCTTGTCCACTTCATTATTGCTACTTGGATATAGTTTAAACAGACTATTCCTGTGTCAGCGAGCAGCAGTTAGAGTGGTATTTATATAGCATGCACTATTAAATATTGGCAAATACAGCTTTTTAACAGTACCCATCCTTTATTGATTTGCACAAGGTCAAACATCAGGGCAGTGGTAGAGCGCAATAGGTCACCTATACCTGGGTGCACATCTTTGAAACCCTTTCTCAAAGCTCTGGTTGGCAAGTTAAGGTAGGTAATGAAAGAATATATAAAACCTCATCATGAGTCATAGAATCATAGAATAGTTAGGGTTGGGAAGGGAAAGATTTAAATAGGACCTTCTTTAGGAAGAACTGATGGCAGGGGAAGAATAAAAACAGGCTTTAAGAAGGTCCAGAAAGCAGATCTTGGGTTTCAGAAGTGAGCGGTTACATTACAGAAAGCTGATGTTGATAGTGTATTGCTCCTTTAAAGAAATACCACAAAGAAGTTATTGCATTTCCACTACTACAGGACTTGCTATTTAAGATGCCATTTGGTGAACCAGCCTACTAGACAACATAAAGATCAGACCCTCGTTTCCCCTTCCCTCTTCTTTCCTTTTCTCAGAGGCGATACTGACGAGTGCTCATCGAGAAATAATAGAGAGCAGAAGCCAAAAGACACAGGCTTCCCAGCAAGCCTTTGAGCCTTGACCACCTCTGAGAGTTGTGTCTCCATGTTGCAGCTCTGAGAGTCACCTGCTGTGCTTGCCCTCCCCTCTCCCTTGTAATAAAACAAAATACAACAAGAAAAATGGGTGAAGAGAAGAAACTATGTGGGGAGCCAAAGAGGGAGAACGTTACATGGCTGACAGCAAGGCTCTGTATATATATCTGTGAAACACAGCTCTTCAAGCCATGCGATTGTAGCTGCCGCAGCACAAGTGTACTCAACAGGGTTCTACTTGAGTTTCAGTTAATATGATTTTAGAAGCACTTTAAAGTGCTGAGGCCCATTGGAAATAAATCTGCAGTCACCCAATGGGTTGATTTTTTTCTTCCACCAGCTTCCACTTAAAAACTAATAGACACAAACATCCTCTAACAGAGGGCCAGATCCTGTCTGCATTTCCACTGGTGGAATGAATGCCACACCAGTAAATAGCATGAAAATATTCAAGAGTGTCACTCAGAGAAGTAGATAGCAAAAGAGATTTATTGGTTTTCATTTTCTTGTATGTTTGGGGTTTTTTAACTTACAGTTTCATTGCAGTGAAATGCAATGAGGAAAGCAATAGGAATACCAAATGAAATCATTTATGTTCGCAGCCTTCCAAAAGCAACAGAATGTAATTGCATAAACCCAGGATTAATACAAAGGTGAATAAGGGTTCTTGATGCACTTTGTTTTCCAGATATATTCCTAAGGAGATCACAGATCCTCTAATCCTTTTCATTTCCATGTCTTGACAATAATACCTGGTGGTAGTTCAATATGAAAGTGTGATGATACTTCATTAGTGTTTTGAAGAAGGCACACAGAGTTTGGGATTATTATATCAAGTTTTGCAAGACTCATGTAACGTGTGCTTATCTTTCATTTACTTCGCATTAGCTGAATAAATTACTGCTCTCCACAGTTTAATCAACTGCTGTGGATCACACTATCAAACTAAAAATAAATGAAGGTGGATTAATGCAATAGTCAAGGAATATGTCCAAACACTCAGCTGGTGATTTCTTACTGTTTTTCCTTCTATATTGTTGAAAGAGCAGTGCTGTACTATTGAACTTCTACTGTAAAATACTATCAACCCTTTTTTACTACTTCCCCTCTGCTGTGCTTATTTTCTTTCGTAAAATGATGCAAAAATCTATCAGATGGGAACAGCAGGCAATGGCTTTCCATTTGTGTTTGCCAACACCAGCTGCACGGCTTTGCTCTCCTCCTTGTTCCCTCAGCATCTTCCCAGCCTTTTCCAATGACTGGAGACATCTCAAATGTGTAATGAAACTAGTTTGAACATCAGACTCAACTTTGCTCTCCTTTTTTTACCGGTTTAGAGGACAATCTCTTACATTCTTTTCTTCAAATGATTGTAGTATCACAGCATGGTTTGGGTTGGAAGGCTCATCCAGTTCCAACTCCCTGCCATGGGCAAAGACACCTTCCACTAGAGCATGTTGCTCCGAGCCCCATCCAACCTGGCCTTGGGATGTTCTCCAGGTCTTCTCCGTAACATGCTAGCAAGCATGTCAAGAGGTATCTTTAATTGCTCATGCAAAATTTCCATGCCACGTTTAGACTTTCCACATGTGAAGTCCATCCATAGCCAAGTATGGAGGATCTGGTTGCCATCGCTACTTAATTGCAATGATCATGAATCTTTTCAGTTCCTGGCTTGTATCTGAGGAATTGTATCTTCAACTTATGTGGCAGGGGCTGATCTATTTGATGCTGAACTGCACTTGTCTGTGACTGTCACCAGTCCACTGCAAGACCTGCCATGCAGTTGCAGAACCATTTCAATATTGCAGTCTTCTCCAAGAGACACCACATACAGTCGTGATCATTTTAAATAACATACAGCAAATAGATACCAGATACAAGCAATTGATATGAACAACAAAATGCATGACATAAACAATTAATTGATGGCATGGTATATGTACTGAGAGCACAAATTAGAATACTAGAACAGGGGATTTTCAACCCTGTGTACATCTCACACCAAAAACGTTTAGTGCAGATGAGGTCAGAGATGCCTAGAGATTAAACACTTCAAAAGACAGGATAGATTTTCATAGAATCATAGAATAGTTTGGGTTGGAAAGGATCTTAAGATCATCCAGTTCCAACCCCCCTGCCATAAGCAGGGACACCTCACACTAAACCATGGCACCCAAGGCTCTGTCCAACCTGGCCTTGAACACTGCCAGGGATGGAGCATTCACAACTTCCCTGGGCAACCCATTCCAGTGCCTCCCCACCCTCACAAGAGAGAACTTAGATCCAATCTAAACCTCCCCTGTTTCAGTTTGAACCCGTTATCTCTTGTCCTGTCACTACAGTCCCTAATGAAGAGCCCTCCCCAGCATCCCTATAGGCCCCTATTCAGATACTGGGAGGCTGCTATGAGGTCTCCATGCAGATTCCATGTTGTGTCATCCGGATAACTTGTCTCGAGGGTGAGTTTATTTAAAAGAAAGCATTTGTAGCTATGAAACACTGAATTCCACAGGAAGAAGGGGTCCACAGAGCACCAGCTGAAGGGTAAACCTTTTCCTGGCCAAAGGTTATTGACAAAAATTAACAACCAAGAGTAAATGTCTTCTCTTGCTAGGCTGGGAATAGCGTTACAACACATTTACACTCCCATAAACGAGATCAAATTTGTCCCTTCCTAATTAATTGTGGGTCATATTGAGACTTCACAGTTCTTTACTCTGGAAAGCTTGAAATAACATCAAAGAACATATTTTAATTGACAAGTGTATTCATTGCCAGAGAGGGGTATAACATGAAAAGGGGATTAACACCCAGCTGTGCTCGAGAGGAAATTTAAGGCGCAGACATACCGTAGATCAGATGAAGTCTGCATTAATGCTCACAAATGTGAAGTTTCCTTGTCTTCACTAATGCTAAGCAGTGCACATCTGCCAATTATAAGTCTCTCCATTCTGGTGTCCTGTCTGTAGCGGTAGGTCTGTTCTTCCTGACTCACTGTTCCTATTGGATTACTGCAGTTGTAGCTGCACATCTTCATAGTCAGCAGAGTATTTGCTTCCTCCCTGAGGGTACTACAATGCTGGAACAAGCTGACGGCCTCCAGATCTCCAATGGATATGCCTCACGAAGACAAGAACACTGGGATATTTCAGAGCTTAGTGATGTTACTCGGTGGCTCTGATCCTCCTCTCCGTCAAAGCTGCTATGAGAAGCATCTCCTGCCTTCAGTCAAACTATCATCTCAACCGCCCTCCTGGGCCGCCTTCCAGCAGCTGTTGTGATAAGTTAAGGATTATTTAGGGCCCATTACAAACTGCTGGGGATTGCCATTGAGTAAGGAATCTAGCCCACACTCTGTACAAATGACAAGCAGATGTTTGAGGAGGGGAGGAGGCTTGTACAGCGCTTCTGCAGCTCCAGAGTTTTCCCTTACAGAGGACTGATCTGACACCCAGGCAATGAGTTCAGGTTTGCTTTGGGTCAATGCACTGCATTCTGATTGTGTGGAGGGTACCACAGCATAGTGATATGGGCATGGATCGCCTTTAAATGGGAACAGCTTGCTTTCTTGTTCCCTGACAATACAGGGTGGTGGCAAAGGGGTTGGGAGCAGGCCCAAGCTGCCTGGCTTAGGGTACTGAGAAACAGAGACAGGCTTTTGCAACCATTGGTCCAGATTTTGAGCTATACAGTATAATAAACGTTAAGAAGTGGGAAAGAATCTACCAAGCTATTCTATTCCCAACCCAACATGGGGCTGCTCATTTATCCACAACACCCTATGTCTATGGTGCTTTGGGAAGTCCAGTTTCAGAAGTTTGAGTTTTTAAATTATCATTATTATTTTATTCTACTTCCCTGATCTAAGCATTAGGAAAATATTTCATTATATGAATCAGAAATTTCCCTCTTCTTAATGAAATCTTATGAATTAATTAGTACCACTGATATCCATTTCTTTTTTGCCTTGATGCTTCCTGAATCCTTCAGATTTCTTCAGTATTATAACCCCTTTGTCTCTATTGCTTGCCACTTATTGCACGGTGTTTAATAGAACAGGTTTTCTTATCTATTCCCTTTAAGCTTTCCTCTGCACACACTCTCTTCAGCATACTGATATACTTTTGGCAACCACCTAAGGATACATGTCACACTCTAAGCCTGCTCGTAGCAGAGTCATGTAGACACACAAGCTTCACTGCTGTGGGAGGTAGCGATGAAACTGGAGAGTGATGCCACCAGGTCTAACAATCAAATAGAAAGGGACACTCTGCCTTCCCTATCTGCTATCCCAGGAACACCTCACATCAAGTGTAGGAAGCAACACCACCACTGTTAACGATTGCTGGTGTCCTATAGCTTGGCTCTGATGTTGGAATGAAATACAGGGAATAAAGCCCATCACAGTTTAGTTTTAAAATGCTAGGGAGTTGCAGACCAGCTGGGACATCTGCTAAGAGCCAAGAGACCTTGGTGTAGCCTGAAAGGGATTAATGCTCACATTTCTTATCACAGAAATCATTACCCATCAACAAGCAACAGTGTGGGAAGCGTGAAGATGTTACTGTCTTTGGAATTGCAGTTGTCTTTGGGAGAGAGAAAGGCAGGGAACAGTTCATGGAGAAAAAGAATAACCATGGCCTGTGTTCTGCCCTGGGGAGCACATATACAGGAATGAGCAGTCCTTGTCTCTGTCTGGTTTTAAAATTGCCTCCTGTTTTACAGGTGTGGAAGGTAAAAGGAGAATTTCAGGCGGCTGTTTGCAGGTATTGAGCTACGGAGACAAAATGAAACCGTTTTAATTCTATTAATAATTGGGTCTGGATTTACATGCCCTGCTCTGGGGTTGCTTAATTGAGCTGGACTAGGTCAGCATTTACTGATCTGGGACAACGCAACAAGGATTAAACCAACTTCCCCTTACCTCGGAGCTTGACATGACATATTAGACAGTCTCCTTCACCTGTTTCTTCTATTCCCAAAGTAACTTCTGGAATATGTGTATCTTCCTCCCAACCTTCAGCGAACAGAACAAAGCTCCCTTTCATTGCTGCTATTGTTTTAAGGCAGTAAGAAAGCATCTGCAATATTTCTGCTGTAATTAAGAAGACCATTACGCTAGTACCCTGCTGTCACTCTTTGACATGCATTTCAGCAGCTCAGGTCACAACGCAAGGGAAGCTTGAAGAGCATCACATTGCAGCACACATAGACTGATTACTGCACAGTCTTCCAGGCTCTTCTTCAAGGTTCTATTTCTTATCTCCAGCAATGACTCACAGGGCAGTGACATAAACAGCATGGGCTACATGGACCTTCTACTCCACACAAATCCCCCTCTCTGTTTCATGGCCAGCATCCCCAGCCAAGCGTGACAGAACGCATCTGACCCATTTATCAGCCAGCTCGCAAGTGGTTGTTAGGCTTGCCAGCCTCAAGCTGCTTGAACCTTAAAGGTACAAGTGCTCCTGATAGGTAGCTCTGTGTTTCTCCCACCATGCCAGTCTCTTCCTTCATTTGGGCAACCTTCACTCCCTCTTACAGCTCCAACATGGAATTTAATCCTGTTTACATATCAGATGCTGGAGCACACTCTATTTTTTTTAAGCTTCTCTGTACCTTCAAGTCCTGTTTGCTCCGTATGTTATTCTGGAGGCTGATTCTCTTGATTTGGGAAGGTAACTCCGTGCTTGTTGTAAAGAGTCCACATTTATTGCAGGTTTCCCTTTAGCTTCCCTTGGTTATTACTGTTACCTTCTTATTTCTCCGTGCCTGTCAGATGAGCAACCTCCTTCAGCCTTTGCATAGACATCTCTCTTTAAATGATATGAAAATGTTTCCTGCTGAGATTTGAGCCCTGTAAGCAGGGCCTTTAGTCCTTGTCCTTGGACCACAACGTCCTCGGTAAGAGAACTGTAGAACAGAACCACACCTGCAGAATCCCCACAACCAACTTGCTGTATGCAGGTGCCTCTCAGAAACAAGATGGGTCTTCAGATGGTCTTTAGAGCTAATCAGATCTGAAATAGCAGCAGCTATTTCCCTCTGTGAATCAGGCTGCTTTCTACTTAGGAAGTTGCCCAGCCCTCTCCTGTCAAACAGAGAGGTAAAACATATGTCTGACAGTTGCTGCCTGCAGTCTACATATTAAATGAGGCCTTACAAGCAATACAGATAAAATGTCCAACAATCCAGCTCTGTTCTGTTTAAAAGACAGTTAAAGAAAGAAAATGGCTTAATAGCCAAATTTGGAAGGAGCATGTGAAGTCACCACTAAAATATCCATTCCTGAGTTCATTGAAGCATCTGCATATTTGAATACATTGAACTAGGAAGGAAAGAAGCCAAGACATGTGGCAAGGGGAGGGAGGAAGCAATTTTAGCTGTTAAGCTTACAAGTTTGGGATGAAAATGTGCTCTCCAGCAGATAATGCTTCCCCTGCAGTGACAGAAGAGCATAAACATCTCAGAGTTGAGACTGGCCTACCTGCAAGATTTAGACTTGATCTGGATCAGGAAACAGAACATCTCTGTTCAGTTCCTGGTTCTGCTGCCAGCTGAGGCATCGAGTGATTCACCACATGGGTTTGTCCCTTGGTTTTCTTCCTCTTTGCCTCTGCTTCCCCAGCTGTAACTGGAGCTCTGCTTTCCAACACACCATCTGTGGGCATTTCATAGGCTTTTCTTATGGGGAAGTCATTTTTATTCATAACAGGGTTTGACATGGAAACCTCTACTACTAATGAGTGCACAGCCCTCTAGTCATTCTACCTTTCTGTTCACCTTAATGTGATAGCCACTTCTGAGAACCACCGAATTGATGAAAACAAATAGAAACTCCTAAGTAGAAAGAGCTTAGCCAGAAAAAAAGCAAATCCTTTTTTATGGTGATGGATAGATAGGAGCATGGGTCATTGGTAGGAATAGCACTGTTCAGCTGCCTGTTCTTTGGCCAGGGCCAGAGCATTTGACCTGCTTTGGCCATACTTTCTATCATCTTGTGGTTCATGATTTATTCACTTGATGGATGGCACTTTACGGATGTCAAGCAAAATCACAGCCCTGACCTTCAGGGAGAGCCCACCTTTATGTCAGTCATGCAGAAGATAAACAGCAGCATAAATACTGGATGGCAAATATGAAATATCAAAGCCCTTGTCAGCACTCCTGAATGGGACAAAGAGCCGGCGCATTAATGATTAACTCCGCTAAAAGCTCAGGCCTTTTTATTCCCATGNCAGAAGATAAACAGCAGCATAAATACTGCTGAGGTAGATAGCCTTGATCCTGTTAGGTCTCTGTTAAGTGTTTTTTCATAGCAAAGTGTGCAAAGAACCCAGGCTTTCATTCGTCCATTGGCATGCTCCTCCAATCCCTGCTTATTCAGCTTTCATTCAACAAAGAGAGTTATGGGTAATGTACAGGCAATTTATGTTGGGAATTCTGCTTGGAGACAGAATCTCAGAATCAGGCCACCGAGCTGCTGTGAACAGTCATGGTTCTGCATTTCCTATGGCTCTGAGGGAAAGTTTCTGTTGGCTTGGTTACGTTTTTATCTTGTTTCTCCTCCAAGACTTTCCTTACACCGATGGCTGGCCAGTGTTGGTGAATAGGCCAATCCTGCAAGCATGGCAGGATTCAAGTGCTCTGTCTCCTGGTGGATCCCATGTGCTCATGGGCTTCGGAATCAATTGTTCATCAGGCACTGTACTAAGGTGAAAGCTTGAGGAGAAAGAGGGGAAAAGGGCGAGAGAGAAGACATCTGTTCGAGCACGTAATGAAATCATCGCTGCAGGCAGGCACGGGTGAGATCAAGGGATGCTTTTAAAATATTAACAGAATTGCAAAACAATCCCTAGGGGTGCTTTGGGCATATTTGATTTGGCGACAACGCGGTTCCAATTCATTCTTTGCCAGGAGCTGGGAGAGACAGCATTTGCGTTCTGTAATCCCCCCCAAATGACATCTTTCTTTCTTAAACGCCCTTTCATTATAGTTCCTATTGTTTGCTGATTTGTAGGGCTCCATGTAATAGCTTGAAACCAGAGATTAGGGATTGGGGGGGCAACTTGGCAGTATATCTTCTCTGGCTCATGCTCTTTCACTCCTAGTCAACCTGCTGTAAATGATATCTGCTCTACCAATGGACTTCTTCTAATGAAACATCCATTTCATTTCCTATGTTCTTTTTACTCTTAAAAGAAAGAGGAAAAAGAAAGAACATTAAATTCAATGCTGAGAAAAATTACATTGCTCAATAACCTTGGGAGGAAAGGGAAGGAGCAGGGATTTCCTTAAAAACCAAATCCGAGGTCCCAATTATTGTTCCAATCAAGCCTGTGAGCCTACCACCACCTAGCACTTCCTAGGTCTCTGCAATGCACTGCTAGCACAGGTTAAAGAGCAGGATATCACACCGATTTCATGGCTAGGGCAATCAATTTACAATCAAAATAAGAAGCACACTTTCTTTCACTAAACAGTCTGAAAACTACTATAAATATGGAGGTATCTATTTCCTTACAGCTTGGCCAGCTGAGGGTTTGGCTCTGTTTATGGTACTAAATGAAACAATACCAGGGAGTTATGGTTTATGTTGATAAATAACAGCTAAACAACAGTCAATGGAGGTTTCTGGCAATGTTTTCACCTGGGCCAAACAATTTCTAAGCAGGGCTCAGGTATTAGCATGGGCCAGGGAGCAGACCCAAAATGTAGAAGACTTCAGTCACCCTGTTTTGGATCCTAGGAGGATACATTATATAGATGAAGGGTTCTCCATGCCAGTTGGCTTCTGTACCAGGGAACAGTCCCAGACTGTTATTTACTGTAATAAAATATTCAGTTTCCTAGTGTAGATATCTCCTTTGTGTCTCTGATTTCAGTTGAGCCATTCCCAGATTAGGCTGGTGTAAAATCTGGTTGAGGACCAATACATTATTAGTATTCCTGTTTAGCAATCAATGTAACCACCATAGGCATTTACAGCTTTTGTTAGTGTTTGAGTGTTTGTTTGCTTGCTTTAATGAAGAAAGTTTAAATACATGTTTCCAAACTTACAAATTACCAAGGCCATTTCTTATCTTAGTGAAATGCTTTGGTTTCATCCTTAGCCTATATAAACCCTGGGCCAACTGGAAAGCTGCTGTAGTTCTTGTACTGGTTTATAAAATGCAAACACAGGCCAGGAAAGGGGTGGGATCTGTTAGCTAAGGAAGGGATACAGAGAGAGTAGCAACTAATATTGACATAGTTAATATACTGCTTAAGTACTTTCCTGGGGTGTTTTTACCTCTGTAGTCCTATAGGAGAAAACATTGTCCTGAGCCTGAACCCAGTACTGGGGTCCCAACCATTGCCTCTGCCCTTTCCCCTTCACATTTACCTTGTTCTTAAAATCCTGGAGTCAGATATGCGGTATACACCTTCTGTGCTCCTTCTCCCATGAAATAGCTGCCCACTTCGATATGGATCAGCTAATTTGAGCTGAAAAGCATGAAGCAAGAGAGCTACAGGCGTGTTTGCCTTAGGCCAGGATCACAGTGGTGTCTGTCTGTGATCCTAACACCCCTTCCCCAAACACTTATGCAGAGCCCTTCCATCAAGAGCAGCTTTGCACAGCAGCATTAAATCAGGGGTTTAAACCACTACCAAGCCCAGCTTTCTGCCTGCTTTCCTGCTGTTGATGCATCAGAGGTAGTGGGAGGGAAGGTGGAAGGATGTTCATGCCTGCCATCCTCATGCCAACCCAGCTTATAAAGGGTAAATTCACAGGATTGTAATGCTGGGCTTTACAGTAATGAGGCTCCATGGTAGGCACATTCATATCCTTATTGCTTCTGCCCTTATAGGACCACTAACCTATAGAAGAAAAGGTGATGTGAAAATACCCCCTGTCACCACAAATCCATCCAGGTCACCTCTGCTGCACTCCTGGTCACTGCTTTTGGCATCAATGTGACCATCTGCTTTCAGAGCTTAGGATAGCAGGCTCTCACCAGGGCAAGATGACCATTTGGTGCAACTTCTTGCTCTTTATTTACCATCCAAAGAGGTGCCAAAGCAACTGCTGACTGCTGGGGAGCAGAGCGGAGCCCCTAGACCAGGTATTCCCACCATGATTGGTGCCTTTCCAACAACACTTCATTCCCTTGGCTTCTGCATGTTCCCCCCCACCCCTCATCCTCAGAGGCAACTACTTAAGAAACAATCCTCTCCAAATCTAGGCCATGGAGACCTCTGCTTGTTTCCATTAAGCATATAATTACACAGAATGTTGTTTGACTCATTGGCTTCAGTCCAAGCCAACGCACAGGCACTGAACAATGCCAGGGTAGGAGGTAAAACACATGTGAATAAGATTTCCATTTACAGCTCCTTGCTTTGATGCTGTCCTCGTCCCTCCTTACACAGATCCTTCCCTGAATTGCAAATGTTGGCCGAACACAAGCTCTGCTCAGCTGAGAAAGCTCAGCTTCTCCTCCACATTCCTGGATGAGCTGAGGTGCAAGGGAGGCAAAACCACACTTAAGAGCCTCCAATCTGGCTAAAATCTTCACACCCTCCCCATCCAGATGTTGCAGCATCTGGGGATGCAGAGCAGATGGGAGTTAATGTGCAATCCTGACCAGGACAGCAGGGTGACAGGGATGTGGGACCTAAACACAGCATTATTGTCTCTCATAAATCCTCCCTCAGACCATAACTTTGGCCAGCAATGGATCTTGCTTCCCCAACGCACCATACAGCAGTGAACCACTCTGGAAGCATTTGATTTATCTCTATATCTGCACTCATTTTATACCAGATGACAGTCCCACAGATGCTTATATTATCTCCGGGAAGGAGACACAAGTGGCAAAAATGAGCAGCAGTGAGATAGGCTGTGAGGTGCACAAACCCTGTGTGCCCAGGACCATTTGAAAACAGTCATAGGAAAAGCAAGTCAAATTCAGAGTTTCCCATCAGAGGGAGAAAGGGAGAAGGAGATTTGAGAGAGGAAAACCATAGAGATGGGACGTGGAAAAATATCGGTTGATTAGATCCATGTCCCGACTAGTGCCCAAACTATGAGGCACTGGGATAAGTTGTCCAGGGACGCTGTGAATGCTCCATCCCTGGCAGTGGTTAAGGCCAGGTTGGATGAAGCCTTGGGTGCCATGGTTTAATGTGAGGGGTCCCTGCCCATGGAAGGAGGGTTGGAACTGGATGATCTTAAGGTACTTTCCAACCCTAACTGTTCTGTGATTCTATGACTGAGTTATACATTTGGCTCTTTATAAGACTGCCATCACCAGGATATTTAAATGTCTCTATATTATCCCTTTACAGAAGAAATAATTGAATGCTTTTCAGTTTATGTCCCAGCATCACATCCCCAGTACATCTGGGACTGAGCAGCTGAAGATACTGAACCCACCCTCAGATGAGGGAAGAAGCCAAGGAGCATGGATCAGCCTCTGCCTTTCCCTAAGAGCAAACCAGGTTTTTAAAAGGATCACATATTCCACCTCCTTTCCCTTTTAATTACTGTGTGTAGGGCGTATCTGCCAGCATGTGTGCCCAAGAAGAGGGGCAAGGGTTGTATTTACACATCCGTAGGCTTCAACAGAGCTGCAAAGTCATCCCAGCCATTAGCAGGACCAAAAGGCTTTCATCTGCTTTGGGGATGCACTAATTGCCACTGCACGAGCTGCGAAGTGCCTGGTGTATGTTCCCCACCTTTAGCATCACGGTGGCTGTTTGCCTCCAGCCTGCTGTGCCTTATCCAGGATGAGGAGAGGTGTTTTCTCTGTCATTTCCATTCCCATTAATACAGTTGTATTTTGTGAGGTGTTTGTTTACATGAGTCTTCTCTGTTTGCTCCTCTCAGGGGAGCCATTAATTCATCTGCTTTGCTTTCCATCAACAGGAGTTTGAAGGAGTTACGGGTTAACTGCTCTGTTCAGAGCAAGTGGCAGGTGCTGGTATCACTCAAGCTAAATGAAAACACAAATACCTCTTTACCTACCCAAGGACTCAGCTTAAATGCACAGGCCCCAGTGTTTAGGTTCAACCTGTTTGCAAACCTAATGACCCCACATGGCATTGAATGCGTTTAGTGACAGCTTGAACACCAGCCTGCCCCAGGCCCCAGCTACATATAATTATGGAATGAAACTTCAAACATGCCTGAATTACAGCAGGCGCTGTCCTTGTAATGCTAGAAAGGAGCCTAACTTTGGAAATAATACCTTCTTCATCAAACCCAGGCCCCCTTGCAGGTCCTCGGGGGGAATCCTTGCAAAGCAGAGGTTCCCAAGGTCAGAGGCTGCATCTGTGGCCATGTTCTTTCTTCTGTGGTTCTTCATAGGCTCATTTTGGCTCACAAAGGACTCCAATTTCTTAATTTTATACCTTTTCATCCCCAGCACTGACACTTCTGAAGGCTGAAATACGATGCAGTGCAGCCCATACCATAAATGTGAACGTTAAAAGGTTTTTTGCAGGGAGCTGAGCTTATAAAGCCCCATTTTACTCCCCAAGTGAAATGAATGGAAAATACTTCCATGTAATTTAATGGGCTCTGGATCAGATGCACAGTTCACAAAAGCCATTGCTGGTGTAAAACCCAGTGCCAGTCAGGAGATGACACAACAAATTCACTTGTCAGCGGTCAGAAATACAGGGGCAGAAAGGTGTTTTGTTGAATAGCTTTGTTGAATATCTTCAAATATAAAGTATCTTAAAACATGATTTACAAAACAGAACGTTCAGGGGGAAGAGCAAATCTGTCTTTGGTTTTGTTTTACATCCATTTCTCCTATATGGGATACCAAGAAATGCTACAGAAACAAAAGGGAAGAGAAAGAGGAAGAAAATGCTGCCTGCATTGAACTGTTTCAACAGTTTTCAATTTGTCTTCAGTTTTCAAGAGAGGTAAAACCATGGCAGAAACAATAAAGTGTTAACAGAAATTCCAATTAAAACAGGGAAACTTTGGTCTCTAAGCAAGGAGAAATGGATGAGGTGTGGACATGAAGCAGAGGGGTTTCAGCAAGGCAGCTTCCATAAGCAGCCGATCTCTTGGCAGAAATGGAGCAATGCTATCTCTCAGAGTCATAAAATGTGCATCTGATCCTGGGTGGTAGGGGCCAGAGCTGGAAAAGATGTATTAGAAGGGTTATTAGAAACTCCATGTTCTACTGCTTGAAAACTGGTTGGAAACACAGGTTTTACAGATCAGGAGACATAGAGCATGCCATGACCTAAACTAGATATAGATCCATCTTCCGGTTTAGATGGGAAATGTTTCCCGATCTGTTTTCCTTCCCATCCCAGTGTATTGCCCTCTTAGAATCATAGAATCATAGAATAGTTTGGGTTGGAAAGGACCTTAACATCATCCAGTTCAAACCCCCCTGCCATAAGCAGGGACACCTCACACTAAACCATGGCACCCGAGGCTTTGTCCAAACTGGCATTGGACACTGAAAGGGATGGAGCATTCACAGCTTACTTGGGCAACCCATTTCAGTGCCTCAGCACCCTCACAGGAAAGAATTTCTTCCTTAGATCCAACCTAAACCTCCCCTGTTTCAGTTTGAACCCATCACCCCTTGTCCTGTCACTACAGTCCCTAATGAAGAGTCCCTCCCCAGCATCCCTATATACTAGTGAAAGCCCACTGCAGAACTAGATTGATTTTAACCTAGTCCCATTAAAGCAAAGTTAAAAAATAAGAAGTCAAGGATTTGGCAGATGAGGGCTCTTTTTTTCCTTTTCATTTCCAGACCATTTCCCTGATCTGCTTGTGGTGTGCTTTTACAAACAGCTGCATCAGTATCCCCAGGGAGGCATGGAGCAGCAGGGTGGATGAGCCCTGGCAGGAGGGAACATCTCAAGCTGGGTTTGTCACCAGAAACGTTGAAACGTGGAACCATCCCTCCACTGAGGTTGACATTTACAAACCCAGGAGCCTGAACTTTGCTAAAAACAAACTTATGTTTAAAGGATTCTTGGCAATTGGATTGCCTGCTGATTTCTGCATCCAACAGATGTAAGCATTGATCCGGCTTCACTTGGGCAATGAAATGTACACTGAAACACTGGGCTTCAGGAGCTCATGGCTGAGGGGATGTTGCCGTCTCCTCTGTCTCCATCTCTACCACTTCCTTCTTTACAGATATAATTGTTATCTAATAAATTAACATTTGTGTACTGCTTTGAAAGTCATGAGCACTAAATATAGGTTCCTATTAGCTCATATCCTGGCAAAATATTTCTCTCATACAAATTGCTTTTTTAATTGAATTATCCTTTGCGACTTCTAAACCATACAAAGTGGTCGGACCTCTGCTATTTATCATTCTTCTCTGCAAGGGTTTGCCAAGGTAGGAAGGAAATTGGGTCAAGAACTTACTGCAAAAAAGCAGATAAGCATTTCACTTCACTTTCATGTCCATGATTCTGACGAGCTTAATAATCTTTGCAAATCATTAGCATGTCATAGCCCAGAATCCATCCTGAAACTCTATGATCTCACCTAATAAGTTTCTTGTTGGACTCCTACAGTCTCTCGGTCATCTTCTTAATAATCTTCTTAATAATCCCCTAGATTACTGATTGAAATGACACGTTTGAAAGCATCAAACTGGACCCTTTTCCTTGGCTGTGAAACAGCTGAGAACAGTTTTATCTGTTTTCCATAAAATGGGCCCAAAAGGTTAAATACTTTGTGCAGGGTCACACAATAAATTAGTGGCACAGCTAAGTATAAGGGAAAGCAGTGCTGTTTCCCAGACTCTTGCTTCTGTGCCAAAGACATTGCTATCTCTTCATCTCAGGAAGGATTGCATGGTCCAAATGAAGATGATTAACTCTCTACTTAAACCCACGGCCTCCATCTCTTAAATTCTCTTGTCTTTTAACTTTGTGCAAGGTCAGAAATGCACACAGTACACTGCAGCAGTAGTGGCCTCACAACAAGCATCTAGCCCTGGTGTTTTGGGTGAGGGATTTTTGGGTTTCATTTTCCATAGAACAGGCTTTCCAGAGATAGAAAGTCATCTTATGACTTTAAATGAAACGTTCACAGTTCAAAGATTGCAGCTGAACAACATCTGTGTGTCTTTCTCAATGCGCTTTCCTATGTCTCAGTTAAATGCTGGAGCCCCATTACTGAGTTTTGCATTGTTGTCTCTTCCCTCCTAAGACATATAAAAGATTGTGTTTGTTGCACCTATTTGAAACAAATAGTAATAATTAACATTTATATAGCATTTTCTGCTTTCTAAGCACTGCACAAACACTGACTAATTGCTCTTGCTTTAGTGTAAATTAACGTAATCCTACTCTGCTTTACAATCTATTTGCATCTTTTGTTGACTGAAAGCTAGTTCAATTACTTCTAATCTTTGGTCTAAGTAGTCATTAAAGGTATGGCTAAGAAGAGCCATTTACATCTTCAGTTGCCTCTTCTCCCCAACTTGTTCATTTGCTTTTCCCTTTTCTTCCCACACGGTCTTTTTGCTGCATATTCCTCAGGCTGGATTCCTGGGCATGGTAGCAAAGCTGTCCTTCAGCAGAACAGGGAGCTCTTCTACTTGTTTCATTAAATGACACACAGACTTTCTCTTCATTGTAAGAATGACTTAATAAGTAATTCTGTTTTGCCACAAAAGAAGTCAAATACAAGACATTTTCGTGTCAAAAACTGAATGACTTGTCAGTCACTAAACAAATGGTCTTAGTGCTAATAATCTATGATTTAGTTTCCAGTTTGGACTTAGATAAATCGCTTAATCTCTTACCTAGCATTTTATTTACTGAAAGACATGAAAACTACTTGGCTTTCATGAATACTGGTACACAATCCAAGAACTGCAGTAACAGCCTTCTGAAGTGCAAGCAGGAGCTGGGGTTTGTTCAGTCTTGGCCTTTGACTTCCTGCATGTCACCTCCCTCCCTGTCTGTGCTCTCTACCTAGGGTCCCCTTGGAGTCAATAGAGAAAGAGTCATAGAATCATAGAATAGTTTGGGTTGGAAAGGACCTTAAGACCATCCAGTTCCAACCCCCCTGCCATAAGCAGGGACACCTCACACTAAACCATGGCACCCAAGGCTTCGTCCAACCTGGCATCGAACACTGCCAGGGATGGAGCAGTCACAACCTCCCTGGCCAACCCATTCCAGTGCCTCAGCACCCTCACAGCAAAGAATTTCTTCCTTAGATCCAATCTAAACCTCCCCTGTTTCACTTTGAACCAGTTACCCCTTGTCCTGTCACTGCAGTCCCTAATGAAGAGTCCCTCCCCAGCATCCCTATAGGCCCCCTTCAGATACTGGAAGGCTGCTAGGAGGTCTCCATGCAGCCTTCTCATCACTTGCAGGTAACGTCTTACCTGTGTCTGTAATAGATGTCTGAAATAGTTTTTAGTGAATCTTGCCCTAGAACTGCCTTTTTTTCTTCACTGATTGTAGAAGGAATCAAGTGCTTCTGGCTGTACAGGTTTGCAGGACTTAGATCCAAAGTTAGGTGAGACAAATTGTACGTATATGGGCAGCCTGCTCACCCTGCCATGTAGATTTACAATTGAAACATAAAGTCAGAATCTCAGCTTTGCCTCCTGAGTTTATACCATGGTGGTAAAAAGGACAGAAGTAAATAAAAACAAACCCTGCTGTTATTGTGACACTTTGAGCCAGTAGGAAAGCAGAATTTTGCAAGGAGTGTATAAATGCAGTGGTTTATGTTTTTACCTGAACTGCAGTACCACTTGTCATTACCTTATTAAGCCCCCTCCTTAATGCATAGAATCATAGAATGTTTGTGTTGCCAGGGATCCCCTCCACTGGAGCAGCTTGCTCCAAGCCCCTGTGTCCAGCCTGGCCTTCAACACTACCAGGGATGGGGCAGCCACAGCTTCTCTGGGCACCCTGGGCCAGAGCCTCAGCACCCTCACAAGGAAGAGCTTCTTCTTTATACGTAACCTAAATCTCCCTTGTTTAAGCTTGAACCCGTTGCCCCTTGCCCTGTCATCTTGCAGTCCTGCAGCATCTGTACATCTGGAAGAGGTCATCAAAGTCTATTTTGGAAGTTCATACCCTGTACACGTCAGTGCTGAGCTGCAACCAGATGTAAGTCCTCTTGACAGAGTATAGTCTGTGTCAAGCAGACAGTGATTTGTGGGGATGTCGGGTAGAGTTCTCTTTGTAAGAGGGATTGCATCTGCTTAGAATGTTCTTAGAGGTGATACCCTTCCTTGTTATTGCAATGAGGGAGCCCTTTGTTTAAGGAAAAAATGAAATAGTGATTATTTTCTATTTCTAATTTACTATTTTTATCTCTATTTTTTTCCCATAGCATTTTACCTAAGAAAAATACACTGCCTACTGCATAAGCTTGATGTGTAATTGAAAGTTAAGCATTAGACACAGTAGGGGTTATACTGATTAATCAATCGCTAGCATCTCTCAATGCACTCTGATTGTCTCACAGAGAAGTCCTAAAATAAGCCCACAGACAATCAGAAATCAATTCATGGGACTTTGAAGCCTTTTTACAGATAATTCATATTTTAATAAACTTAGTTTAAAGTTTTACTCTTTGGGGGATTTTATCAGGACAAGAAAACAGGCTTGTTTCTCTGCAGAAGGAAAGTAAGGACAGATTGCCCAGTACCACAGCATCTGTGACAAGAGCAGGGGCAATTCTACACGTGATACTGTAATAGGACAAGGACAGGTTGCCTGTGACTAATCCTGCAGGATTTTGGGGTGGTACTTGCTTGGGTCCTGTAATCTGGACAGGACACTTGTCTTTGCCTGCAGAAGAGGAATGGTAAAACTCACATTTCCCTATGCTGTTTGTCCTACCCGATTAGGCGAAAGCTTCCCTTTGCTGCAGGAAGTTTCCCATCATATTGTTCTGCAGAGTGTCTGTATAAACAGTGTTAATAAATAGCCAGGTACAAAATGAATCTCTGCCTAGCAATGCTTTTTGAGCATACATTTGAGTCTACTCCTCCAAACTGAGTTGAGCCTAAGGCATCCCCTGCCATTCGATTGCAGTAGTAAAAGCCAATGCAAGCATAAACTCTTATTCTATTACTTTCACAGCCAAGCCAAACAAAAACCCCAAAACCCATTACAAATCTCCTTCCATTCAAGCTGTCACCCTGTGAGCAGCTCACACACCGAGTTGCATCCAAAGGGGTGCAACAGGAGATGTGCACTGAACTCTGTTTCGCGCCCAAGATGCACACCAATGTGATGATTTTACTGAGGGGTACAGGCACATGGCAAGGTTTATGCTTTAAACTTCATCTACCAACACTTTTCTCTTTCTTAGCTTTCCTGCAGCAAACACAGCCACTCCTGATAGTGTCTGTGCTTGCAGGCAGGATTAGAGCCTGCAGTGCTGACTGTAGGGAGAAAAGGCAGGCATGCTGTCCTTCCTGAAAGAATCCCAGCCTTCATTCATTTCTCTTCCATAAGATCAGAAATAATGTATAATAGTGATAAATAAGGTACATCTGAGAGTGGGTTTGAGTCCAAAGCCTTGATCTTATGGAAAGGGCTGTGTGCTTTTTCACACAACACATAATCACACTGGGGGACTACTCACAGGATCTGACAAAGGCCAAAAGCATTTAAGAGTCAAATGGGGTTAGACAAAGTCTCATAGGACAGGACCATGAAGGCCTGTCAAATCCAATGGTCTTGCTAAGAGATTTGATGCACTTCTGGAAGTGTATCAAGGGCAAAGACCAACCTTATTCCTTAAATCACTGTTCCAAACTACTCTCCCCTTCTTTCCCAAAGCACCACTGGGAGACAGGATATAGGGCTTGGTGATCCTTGAGAAGTATGATCATTCTGCTTTGCATGGTTTCAGGAGCACTTCATAGGATGGTCAGCTAGATACAGACAACAGGCATGAAGTTGGTGAGTATAGTCCACTATTTGAGCAGTTAATGCACAACCCTGCATAAAGATTTCCTGGGTAAAAAAGAGTTTACTTGATCTGAATCCTTATCGTGATTGCCGGTTCTGCTTCATACACCCATATGTAGAGAAAAGCCATTGTTTCTTCCTGTATTTCCTAGAGGCTCATAGAAATGCGAACATTGCTTGTGACTGCATTGAGTACAGGGATAGCAAAAAGATGTAGGTTCCTTGTTCAGTTTACTTGGCAAAGAAGCAGGGATACAGGAGTGTACCGAAGTGTGGGAATTCCCTCGCCAAATGGTGCGATAAAGAGCTTGAATGGCACAAGGCGTGCATGAGATTTGTCTGGGGATTCTTGCTGCGTTTTCGAATGGAGCATCTCCCATATGAAGACAGGCTGAGAAAGTTGGGGCTGTTCAGCCTGGAAAAGAGAAGCTGCGTGGAGACCTCCTAGCAGCCTCCCAGTATCTGAAGGGGGCCTATAGGGATGCTGGGGAGGGACTCTTCATTAGGAACTGTAGTGACAGGATAAGGGGTGATGGGTTCAAACTGAAACAGGGGAGATTTAGATTGGATCTAAGGAAGAAATTCTTTCCTGGTAAGGCACTGGAATGGGTTGCCCAAGGAAGTTGTGAATGCTCCATCCCTGGCAGTATTCAAGACCAGGTTGGACAGAGCCTTGGGTGCCATGGTTTAGTGAGAGGTGTCCCTGCTTATGGCAGGGGGGTTGGAACTGGATGATCTTAAGGTCCTTTCCAACCTGAACTATTCTATGATTCTATGATTCTATTATAAAAGTTTCTTGTAGGCCACAGAAGACCACTAAGAATCAGCTACAGAGCTTACCCATGAGTGAGCCCTGTAGCAGCCTTTTCTTATTGTCTCGGAGATGACTAGAGAACATCAAAGACATTTTGTTGTTTTTCAGATAGAAAACAGACTCTGATTTGGGGTTTTGGAGGGGAAAGTGAAGAGTTCCCCACGCAGACTGAGGAAGCTTAGGGCTTTCACCTAGATACCTCTGAGACACATTCAAAACTTCATCCTGTACAATTCAGATTAAGGGTTTAAATCTTAGTCTCCCCTATTCCAAGAAGCCCCACAAATTAGCAGATGGTGTGTGACGGAGGAGGAATGGGAATGGTTTAGTGGGATTCATTCAGTGACTACCTGCATGTGATGCCATGCAGGTCTCTCTCATCCTGGGACTCGTCGATGCACAAGCTGGTTTTGCACAGTTTATGGATGTCTGGCCAGGCACACCACAAACCTAAACCTTGAGTCTGACATGGCGAGCCAGGAACAATTTGCAGGCTGAACCTGAATCAGTCTACATTGTCAGGCTGGCTCTTCTGGCCTTTATTATTTAAATACCCTTATGCATTATCTATTAAACTGAGGTTTGAAGAAAACCCACTTCGTCCCAGAATGGCTGATAGACTCATAAAGAGTATTTTAATATAAAGACTAGATTGTTTCCAAAGCAATTTCCATTCTGGGGAAGGCACTGGAGGGTTCTGATGACTGCAGCTGCGAACTGCTTATACCAGTCAAAAACTATTTGTAAGCTTCTTAAACTTCTGGCCCCCAAATCTTCCCCTAGCGCAGGCTGAAGGCTGCAGCCCATGAGGAAAGACTTAGGGGTTTGCAAACCAGGGATAATTGCATTCCAGCCTCCTTCATGTTTTCCCACCATCCTTCAAATCTCAACTACTGTTTCAAGCTTTCCTGGGCCTCCAGCCTCATTGCATTGCAGTTTCAGATTTATTCACGGAAAGGTCACAAAACCACATCTTTTGGCCAGGACGTTACCAATTGCTTAGCAAGTCCCTTACCAGTAGAAAGAAAGGCTTAGTGGTTGGATCAGAAAAGGGAGTTTTTGTTAGTTTCTTTAAGCACTGGGTGGAAGCCAAACAGTGTTAACTCGACTCTTCATTCTTCTCTCTTGTGCCTGCTTCTTTCCAAAGCCTTTGCCAAAAATGTGAGGATGTTATACCTACAGCTTAATTTATTTCCTAGAAAGACCTCCTGGGATTTGAACCTCTGTTATAAATCTGAAGCTTAAAGTTTAATAAAGAACAGAGCAGTCTTTTATGTTAGAGAAGAATCTCCCAGAAACCTGGTAAATAACATCACACTGTTTAAGCGGTGGTCGGGTATTTGCTAAGATCATATCATCGCAGCCTCTGATCACCTGGCAATACAAATTTGGTTTGAATCACCCCTAAGTACATGCTTAAATATTTGCTGAATATATCAGAAGATTCAACACTACATTTCTGCTGGCTTTGTGCTTTAGACCAGGTGTGGAATGGCAGGCAATAGCACAGATTCTTCCGGGCAAACAGAAATGACCATATGAGATTTCTCAGGTTCCGAATTTTATGTCATGAAACCAGCATATGAAACCTTGAAGCAGGCATTTGCATCCTTACGAAGGTGTGGTGGGACTGTCACAGTGGACTGTGTTGTTTCAAATAAGATGTTAAATGTCAAGTGATAGCCAGAGCCACAAAGTCATTTAAGCATCTGAACTCACGACATCTTCAGTTGCTGCTTTGGGTCCTGAGTCGGAGCTAATTTCTCAACTAACATTGCTGGTCTCAATGTCCAGTGGTGTTTTGGAAATTAATGTGCACATGGCAAAAACTCTCTTGTCTTTTGAGTTTGAGTGGGGTTTTCATCAGTCACCATGGGACTTCACTGGTCAGACACAGCTGCAATTGTACATGCTTCACAGTCTTTCTGACTGAAGGGCACTATCCAAACATGAAAGAGCATCTTGTTAATAATACCTGAGGTTCATACGACTCTTCTCACACAAAGATTTCAGACATGCACTGGCCAAGAATTCTTAAATTAAGTATTCTGCTGTGCTTACGTGACTTGATTCTCAACAAATCCAGGGCTTAGGATCAGACTCAGCTTGGGAGATCAGGAGCCTGCTCTCAGTTGTGTTGCTTTCTTCTTGTACCACCTTAAGCAAGTCACTTTGGCTTTCCATGCCTCAGTTCTTCCTCTGTAAAGTGAAGAAAAGGATACTTGCTCACTGCTTACCAGCATTAGGTCTTAGTTAATGATTTGATTTGTGGAGCTCAAAGGAGGGAAAATAAAATCCAGCTTGCTGCTCAGTATTCCGTGGCTGTAGTCATTCTACAAAGGGCAGCAGCAATAAAAAATAGGGGGAAAAAAATTGCCTTGAGCAGTGGAATGAGAAGATCTACTCTAAGAAGACAAAAAGCAGACTCTGCCAAGTAAGACGATGCCATTTTTGCATAGGGAGTTTTGTGGAGGAAAACATATGACTGTGGGAAGTTGCTTTGCTTATTCCAGCGCGAAGGTGAACCGAATCAACCCACCAAGGATTCACGTGTTCACGCAGACAATGTATTTCACTCTTCAGCTTTCTCATCATCCCATTGCCATAACTATATAGGAAACACATAAAGCTATCTCTATCATTTAAACCCTCACATTTTGACAGAAAATTGGATGATGTGACACTCTGCCTTCCAGAACGGGCACTGTCTATCACCTTGCTGCTAATCTCTGTGATTAGTGACCTGCAATGTAAGTCAGCTATCAAAGACCACCTGTCCCCTTTGCTGTAAGCACCTCCTAGCATATCTCTTTGTGGTGTCATACTCTCTTGTCTGCTTTTTGATTGATGGAAGTTTGTCTTTTGAGCGGTGACTCAGAAAATAAATCATTCCCCTTGCCATTCATTGAGTGCGATTCTGCAGCACAAAGCCGGTGTGGTTAATCAAAGCTCCAAAGAGCAACAAAAAAAAGCAACAGAACTGAGAATGAGGAGGATAGATAGAAAGGGTAAAACATAATAAAAAAGGATTATTTGGGAGCCAACCAAAGCAAAAGCAACATAAAAAGAGCTGCAAATATACACTGTGTTTACTGCACTGCTGCACCAGAACTAGAAATCTCATTTCTTCGTTCCGTTTCTTGGCATATATGCAAGGATGCAAGAAGAGTCCATCACCTCTCAGAAATGTAACTATGCTAAGGAGTCTGACTTTACAGGCTCTAGCATGTGAAAAACACTTTCTGGGGTCAGTGGAATTTTTCTGAGTTGAATAAATAAAGCCTGGAGGATTCTTCTGTTGTGGATTATACTTGAGGCCAGCTTGTGGTCCAGCCGGGATCATACACTCAGAGGGCTGACAGAAGTAAGAATGGCTTTTGCCATTAACTGGCCTGGAGTAAAAAAATAAGGTGAAATTTTATATGTTATGCAGACAGTAGTATGATGAAAGAGCCAAACTGAGCCAGAAACACTGTATTGTAGGACAAGAAACTTCTTCCTAAATAAAAATGGTTCAGAGCATGATCACAGAATAGCTTGGGTTGGAAGGGACCTTAAAGCTCATCCAGTTCCAATCTCCTGCCACAGGCAAGGACACCTTCCTGTCAAAGATGTTTCCCAAAGCCCTGTCCAACCTGCTCTTGAACACTTCCATGTATAGGGTAATAATCCTCTGCATTACCTAGGGACCGAGATCATGTTATATCTATACAAAATACATTAAGGAGCCTAAAATCAACTGCATCTGAGTCTTAAGTTTTCAGCCCAGAAGGCTTCTGTGCTTTTGCGGAGGGAGGAGTGAGGCGATGGAAAGGACAATATTAGAAGCTTTGGGGTTTTATATCCAGCAAGTTTATGGGAGCTTTTAAAATTATGAGGAGCAATCACGAGCTAGAGGCGGAAAGAAGCCGGTGGTTGAGTATGTAACTGAGACGAGTGTGATTCTTTGTATTCACTGTGTGCCAGAGAACTCAGGAAAAATGTGAGGTGTTGATGGCACGGGTGAAACTGTAGCAGAAGTGAAATCAAGACACAAAGAGTAGCAGATAGAAAAATAATAATCTATCACCGAAACACTGTGAGGCAAATTCCCTGACAACAAAACCCTGTTGAAGGCGAGGTATTGAAACCGTCTGGGAATTGGGCCATAAGAATGAAATGACAAGAACTGCACGTCCATGGAGAGGTGCTGGAAACTTACTTAAATGCAATGGTTCCTTCTTTAAATAAAAAAGAACAATAAAGAAATGCTTCATGATGTGCTTTGGGGTGACCTTCGTAGTTGAAAAGTCAAGCCAAGTGGCAAGAGACAGAGAAAGAAAAGGGCTAAGGAGTTAAACTTATAAAGACACAAAGGACTTAGGAATCGAAGCACTGCTATAGAGGAATGGGGATGCGAATGGTGCAAATTTACAGGGCTATTTTTGATGAACTGTAGGAGGAATTTCAGATTTTCAGCACCTTTCTTTACAAAAAGAAAAACCTTCATCTGGTGGGAATTCAGGCAATTTCCTGATGGGGTTTTTGGCCATTTCCTATGTTGCAAGGTTACTAATGGTAATTACAGGCCGTGTTTGTAGCTTGCGGCTCTAACTGTGCAGAAAGGTTTTCTTGGCTTGTGTGCCCCTCCCAGTAGAGGGTTTTTAAATGGCTGGCCCTTGATAGGAGTTGCTGCAACACTTGTGAGCAGATTGAAGCCACCGTTCCCTATTTCTTTCTTATATAGTAACCATTTCTCACTCACATTTTGCTATCTTCATTCCCCGCGACAATAAACCACAATTTCAGTGTTCATTATAACAGCTCTTACTACAACGTCATTGTGAAGGAGCCTATTTTAAGGTGTTTTATTAGAAGGTCTAACAAACCTGCTCCTTTTGAGGGTTTCACACAAACAGAAGGTATAAAGGAGACAAACCAAGTCAATAACAGTTGTAAAGAAAAAAGTCACAGTTTTTCAAGGCAAAAAACAAGCTTTGGTTTTGTTTCAAGGGAGGAAGACAGTGCACTGAAAAGGAATCAGATGCTCTGTTCCTTTTATCTCTCTCCAGTGTGAAATTGCCAATATGTTTGATTCAATACAGCAAACTAGCTACCAATATTCAGTAGATCTCTTACACCCTACTACTGCTCCTCAGCATAAAACCACTTCCTTCACTATTGCTTCCACATTCAGCCTTTAGTTTTTGCACCTCTCAGGCCTTACCTCTGCAAATCGTTTAACGTGTGTAAATTTTGGCTGGTGAGTAATCCCATTGGTATTGAATTTACATGAATGGATTGAAGTCAGTGAGTTTGGTGGGTTTAAACACATGTTTAAAATCAAAGTGGTACTCAAATCTCTGCGGATGACTTAAACATAGCTCAATTATAAGACACTCCAACCTCCCCCCCCCCCACTTCCCTCTTTCATTTGTGTTCAGTAGTTTCTATGCCTTTTGCTGACAAATAGGAGGTGTGAACTTGGTCGGCTGCCATCCC
>NDXB01014842.1:0-15123 GCA_002631895.1 Agapornis roseicollis
ATAAAATCCAGCCCAACAACTCCAAACCAGACAAAAACCCCACCCGCTTCCATGCATTCCCATCTTCGGGAATAAGCCTTCCACCCTGCCTTTCCCTACAATGGACTCGCTGGGGCTGAGGACGATGGGGATGCGGACGCGGACGGAGCCGTGGCAAGCGCCGCGCTGTGCCGCCCTCCCGTCCCTCGGTGCAGGGGAGCTCCCTGCCGCCCGTCCCGTCCCGTCCCGTCCCGTCCCGGGCCCCCCTCCCTGGCCTCCTCTCTCACCCTCCTCATTCCGCCGCCGGCACCGAGGTGCGATCAGGAGCGCTCCAAGCGCGGCTGCGCCCAGCACCGCCGCCAGCGCGGCCGGCAGCGCGTACCGGGCCGCGGGGGGACCTGCGGACGGGGAAGGAGAGCGCTGTGACCCCGCGGCGGAGCCGGACCTGGCGGCCAAACCCTCTTTGCAAGCGCCCTAAAGCAAGGGCAGGCGCCGGGCTGTGGGCAGCGGTGGAGCTGACGGAGCCCTTCCCCGGCAGAGCCACCGGGCAAACTCCGGGCGGCAGAAGGCCTTGGGCAGCGCCAGGGGCGGCTGGCTCCCGCCTGTCGGGATGCGGGTGTTTGCCGTGCAGTGATGAGCCTGCCCTCCCGGTGCAAAGCTCGCCTTTCCCATCGCGGGACTCCGCTCACCCGTGGCAGCGGGAGGCTCCTCCGAAACCCCCTCGGAGAGCTTCTTCGCTGCGGTCAGACCTGTAAGGAGGGAGGGACGCGGTGTGACCCTGCTGGGAGAGCTGGGTTTGCTCGGGAAAGCAGCAGCAGGGCTGGCAGTGGCCTCGGTGGGGTCACCAGCACAGCTCCGCATGGATGTTGACTGCTGCCCCGTTTCGATGGGCACGGTTGGGTCTCTCAGGCTAACCTGTTTGAAGTGCATGGAATGAAAACACCCAAAACACCCACTGAACCTGCTCGCAGCTCAGCAAGACCCATTTTTGTTCCGGACATGTCATCCTGTGTGTGTTCTGCCAGCAGACATGCAAGAAACATGTTGCACATGCGTGTTCCCACCCAGCCATCACCCCTGGGGTCGCTGGTAGCCCTGCCCAGCATGGTGCATGTCTAGGTACCAGGCTTGTGGCTGGCTATAGCATGGCCAGGGAATGGTTTGGCGTCACCCTACAGCTGGGTTTCCACAAGACTTTCTCACTTCATTTCTCTTATGGTGATTCCCTGGCTGGTGTGAAGGGAGTTACCACTGGCAGCTACACCCAAAGGATCCCTGGAGCCCCAGATCAGGTTTCTTGCCCCAGGTGACATCCTGCTGGAGTTGTGCAACCTCCTGGTTTTCCTAGGCTCCTCTAGCTCTGTCCTGGGGGGCTCCAACCCACCTACCCACAGCTGAGCACCCACGCCTGGGAAAGCAGCGGGTAGTACTGCTGGAGTCCCTCTCTGGAGACGTTCAAAACCCACCTGGATGCATTCCTGTGTAACCTGGCCCAGGTGGCCCTGCCTTGGCAGAGGGGTTGGACTAGATGGTCTCCAGAGGTCCCTTCCAACCTTAACAATTCTGTGATTGTGTGACAGGGAGTATCATTTCTATCCCACCTACAAAGAGGATCTACAGCCCCAAAGGAGCATCAAGTGCATTTGTCTCACTCACTTTCTGTCTCACTCACAGAGCGCCAGGGTGAAAGCAGCCTTTCCCCTGCAGCCCAGGTCGCTTACCTGTGGTCACTGGCTGGGGCGCATTGCCTCGAGGGGTGAACAGGGGTCTGGTGTGTTGGCCTGTCCCAGGGGTGGGCTGCTGTGTGATTGGGGACCCTGTGGGAGAGACTAATCAACTGGCCATGTCCCCCGCTCTCTGTTAGCAGTACAAGTCAGGTATAAGACATGCCACGGGTAGGAGCCAGACTCCTGTCCTGCGCAGTTCTGGTCCCAAAAGAACATGGGACATTGTCTTAACCCCTGCCATACTCAGGCACACTCCGAAACAGGAGGAATATCAATCTGTGGTTTCCTCTCTGGGAAAGCAATGAGGACACAATTCATGTTTAACATTACATAGCTGATCCTGCTATGGAAGAGGAAACTCCCTGTCTCAGTCTCCTGCAGCAAAGATGAGGAACTCTGTCCTGGGGACTCACCCGTCACTGTGAGCTCAACAGCGTCGCTCTGCTGCACAGCCCCGGCCCCAGCCCTGTTCTCCACCTCACAGTAGTACTTCCCAGTGTCGGAGGGCTGCAGGCGGTCCCACACCAGCTCAGCCTGCCTGCTCAGCAGCAGGGCTTTCTGTCCCGGGGTGCCCCGGAACCAGCGGTAGCTGATGGGGGGGGACCCGCTGGCCACGCAGGTCAGGCTGGTCCTGGCTCCGGCGGGCACTGTCAGCCCCAGTGTGCCGGCCCTGATGATGGGCTTGGTTGCTGGCACTGGAAAACAAAGCAGATGGCGTGAAAGATTATTCCTACCAGCTGCTGCTTCACCTTCATTCTCTGTGGATTAGATTGGCTCCACAAGAGCAGGGCTTTACTGCTGGACTTACCTTTGACAACTTTAACGGTAGTGGTCACCTCCCTTGTGATCACGCTGTTGTTTTTAGTCCTCCAGGTGACTCGACAGGTGTAGTGTCCACTATCAGGGATTTCAAGGTTCTCAATTAAGAGTGAGGCATCCCCTGGGCTGTGCTTTGGGACACTGACCCTGTTTCGGAACTGAGACAGCAGGACGTGGTCACCGGAATAGTCCCTCCGAAAGATGGTGGAGGTGCTGTGGTCTTTCTCCATGCTCCAGGTGAGCGTTTGCTGTGTGAAACCATCTGAGGGCATGTAGGTACATGGTAAAGTGACAGATCCCATCCATGTGCCCTGGACCTGGTGAACACCAGTCAGATCCAGGAGGGCTGCAGACAACAAGGGTTGAAGGGAAGAAGTAAGAATGCAGCAGAAGAGGAGAACGTCCTTCGAGTTAGGTGGTAATCACCAGGTGGTGGAAGCCAGCATGAGGTCATGGCTGCAGACCACAGCCAGCCAAACCAGGGCCTGTCCCGGCTTCACTGAGCATAGGGAAGTGAACAGTTGCTTTGACCTCATGGCTATTTTTATTGTTTCCCTCTGGATGCTTGCCTGTTCTCAGTTCCTTCTCAAAATAACTCTGAGAAGCACAAATCCGGCCCCTGGTTGCAGCATCACAGCTACAGTCTTCACAAGACCTTAAGGAGCATCTCTTATTCCTGCTCCCTAGCTTCAGCCTTTACACCTTACCTCTGCTGCTTGGCTTTCTGCTTACACTTGTACATGATGAGTCAAAGAGCAAGAGCTTCCCCCCCCACTGACATGGGATGATCTAACACCACCACTTTCAATGCTGACTTCTACCTTCTATATGGGAGGAAGGATGAACAAAGCAACTTCATTGCTTTACTGCAGTTAGCAATGAAGGCAACATTTTTGCATTCATTAACAGCCCTGTTTTTATACAAGCTCCCTGGTGCTCACAGCGGTATAGCTGAGCAAGCAGAAGCACTTCTCTGTGCAACAGCCTGTCCCAGAGCTGGCAGGAGCTGCCAGCTGGAGAAGACAAGATCTGTGGATCTGTGTCCATGGGGACAGGCAAGGGAATTGCTGGGGCTGAGCATGCTGGCACCTTGTTTCTAACAAGGAGCTTTGGTATTCCTTTACCAGATGACTTAGAGAGGGCAGGCACAGCTCTGTTCTTCAAATCTCACATTCTAGACAAAAGCAGTTCCTTGATGTATCAGGTTTTAAAGATCTTCCATTTCTCTTCTTCCTCTTTTCACAAACTTCCGTCAAGGAAAACTAAGAAGGGTGTAAGCTTTTGAGAAAGCTGCTCAAAAGTACCTTCAAGGCATTTGGGGCACTCAAGATCAGGTATGTTTGCTATTCAGTGTATTCATCTGGACACAATTCTGTTTAAACATCTCTCCGGTGCTGTTTGCATGGCTATGTGCCATGAAATAGCTGCCAGCATCCACTGATTCCGTGTGGAGCAGCTGCACTCTGTATACGACCAGTTTCAACATCAGCTGATTGGAAGGAATGGGAGAAACTCAGCAAAATAGGAATCCCTGAGACAACACGTTTAAATGTAAATCCTCCCAGTGGCACTTCTTAAGCTGGAGTGCGCTCTTCCAGACAAACAATGTCAAGTCTTCCAAAAGAAGGAAATACAGCTGGACCAGAAAAAAACCTGAAGGGCTCTGTTAGAAATTAGAAGACTGACCAAAGAGATTTGTATTATCTGTAATGCATGATAATGGGGGAAAACCCCCAAACCCTGAAACCATATCGTCCCATTTTCTAGAACAATTGAGCATCTTCCTTCCCAGCCTGCCAGCACCAGTGTCCTGGTAGCATAGAAGTATGCAGGCAGGAGCCTTTATGGATCTCCTCCAAAGTACTGGGCCTGGAACAGGAATGGTGGACCAAACCCACCCTTTTTGCTTTAGCCTTAGAGAACTTCAGATCTGACCTAGATTTCTTGGCTCATATCTGCTTCACCCAAACAAGCCCCCCTCCAAGCACCCAAGTGGGCACAGGAAGAGAGGGTGTTAAGTTTTGGGTCATTCTCCCAACCATGCCAGCTGTCTGCCCACTGAGACCGCAGCTCTTCTGGGGATTGCCCCTTGTAAGTAGCAAAGTACCTGAATTTGGCTGTGCTTGGCTCACTTCTACCTGTACCCTCTTGTCCTGCTCCCCCTTTCCCCTCCTCCCCAGAAAGGCACTGGTTGACTGCTTGTGTTCAGGTGCATTAGCTCACAGTAAGCAGATCCCAGAAATCCGCTAAACTGTCTTTTTATGGCAATAGAAGGAGCATACTTCAACCTGTTTTTCTAAAGGTGAGGAGCAATTCTGTGCTTCCGTGCACAACTTGTTAAAGCACCTTTCTCCTGTTTCCCAAAACCATCCTTTGCTGGTGCCAGTACCATATGGGCCTCATGGGCATATGAATCAAAGCAAGGATTCCAGTATCACCTCGTCTAACGCCCTTAAAGAGCCAGAAGATCAGGAGATTATCAGAGAGGAATCATGTGTGCCCACACCTAGTGTCACAATCACAGCTCTTCGTCCCAGGACCATGCTAGCAGAACAATTGTAATGAGTTATTAAACTATAGGAGAATACACATTCCAGCTTTCAGAAGACTGCTTTGGAAGCTCATGCACCAAACCCAGTCCTGTCCAAGGCTCCTGAACAATCCTGTTTTGTTCTTTGACATGGGAGCTGAACTTTTGCCCAATACCACCCCATTGGTCTGCTCTTCAAAGCACCTTGTTGTGTCTGATGCTAAAGGAGACTCTTGTGAATTCTCAGGCTCTGTTTTCTATACAAGAAACGAACGGCTTTCCACAGTTGCTAACTTTTAAAAATTAAGAAACCCTAATTCAGATCCCTACCTCGCTGGGGCTCCTGGCTTCTGTTCTTACCCATTGAAGCGTGTACTCACCGTTGCAGGTGACGAAAGCCATCACAAACACCACTATTTGCACAGGTTCTCCCATTCTCCCAGAACCACAGGTCTGTCCGCCTTCCCTAGTGCCTTGTGAGAGACCCCACACTCCTGGGACAGAATGCAAGTGAAGAACACTTCCCTTTCTTCTGTCCTTTGCCATCTAGGATCCTCTTTCTGAAGTATCACGAGTCCATTTCACTGCTGATTAGGTGAAGGGTAGAGGATAGACAAAAACTGTAACAACCTTTACAGTCCCATTTCGTGTTCCCATGTCCCCATCCACTCCTCCTACCATTCTCCTGATTTTTCTGATGAGTAGTCTTTTTTGTTATTCTTCATAGAATCATGGTTATGGTTTTGAGTTGGAAAGAACCTTAAAACTCCTCTAGTTCCAACCCTGTGCCACAAGCAGAGACACCTTTCACTAGACCAGCTTGCCCCATCCAGCCTGGGCTTGAACACTTCCAGAGATGGGGCAGCCACAGCTTCTTTAGGCAACATGACTAATGGCAGAGGAACTTTAATCCAGGAGACATTCTGCTCTGCAGGTGTACCTTTAAAGGTACATCCAAAAGTTATCAATAGGTGCTATGTACAGGATTAATATGAGTCTGACAATTAATACCAAAAGGAGAAGGAATTACAGAAGAAACATATATAAAAGCAAATAGACTGGCATAGTAAATTCTGTCATAGGCTTTTAATCATCCATTAAAGCAGATATTTGGCATTCATTCAACAGGTGTGCCTTAGCATATAGTTTAACAACTGCACCAGAAGAATATTATCTTTGAGCAGGAGGCAGATGCACCCAAAATACAGGAGACATTTTTGCTGGAGCTGGGAGGGGAAGGTAATTGCTGCAGTTTTGCCACAGCTCGATCGCATCCTGACAGATACCTGTTTGCTTTAGCTGAAGTGATTACATTGCAGATGATCTCGGACCATTCTCTGGAAGTGCTGCCACTTGTCAGTGATGGCTTGTTCCCTCTCTGCACAGGGCAATGCAAACTGGAGACTATCTTCATTTACCCAAAGTCAGTAAACTGAGGAGGACTGTGCAGGTCTCATTTCAGTGTTCAGGTGGAGATGCGTGCACACTTGGATGGCTTGCTGCATGTGATTTCAGCTGAGCTCTCTTATTGCTGTTGTAAACCTTGCCTCTGGCAAGTATGGACAGCCTGGAGCAAAAAGCTGAATATCATGTGGCAAGACCTAGAAACAAATCCATTGTTCCAGGCGAAGAGCTACCACCAGTTGTCATCCTGCTGAGGAAGACAATGGAGACAACAGCACAGCCCGTTCTTGCAGAGCGTGTCCTTGCCGATATGGGGGGAACGTGATTTTTGCTGCCTTTTCTCCTTGGCTATTTTGTTGAAGCTACCAGTGGTACCTGTTCATACTGTCTGTACCCCATCTGCCACCAAGAAGCCATTAGCTGTGTTTGAGTCCTGCCTAAAAGTAAATGCTCAAACCCACGCTTGTTAAAATTGATGTCACTGACAGAGTGAATAGGTCTAGTTCCAGAGGGAGGATATAAAACTAATCTTTTACACACCCTGGCCATGACTGGTGATAGAAGCTTGTCCCAACAAACTACTTCTACACAAAAGACTTTAAAAGAAGCTGAATTTTGGGGAACACACCCTGGAACAAGCTGAAAACCCAAGCTGAAAGTGCTGATATGACTGGTTTGTGAACCGGACATGCAAGGCTTCCTGAAGTCATAAGTCTGAAGGATAAAAAAAAGACTACTTAGCTAAAATAAACATGAAGAACTGTAGTTCCTCAAACATGATGCTCATGACATCTTTCTCTCCTTAGTACAGAGATGTGGCTGCTAGTTTTCTCAACCCATTTCCTTCATACCAGAGGGGCTCCTCATGAACATGTGAAGAAAAAGCCTTTAATGTCTCAGATGCTATGGTTACTTACCTGGTTTATTATAATAAAGTATGTCCCTGCTTCTGATTGAATCTGCTGCTTTCCTTTAGCCCCTCCCCCTGCAGGACCCACCTCCCTTTCACAATACTGGCCATGACACACTTCCAAGCATCACAACTTGGGCGATGTGACCATTAGGACTCTTCGTTCTGCAATTTCTGCTGCTACATCTCAGGCTAAGTAGAGGTGGCACAGTAAAGTCCCCATTTCCCCCCAGATGAGCCCAGATGGGGCTGCAGACACTACTCTTAGGGACCAGCTCTGCAGAGCCTGCATCTTACACTTGCGTTTTGACCAAGTACGCCAAAGGCTAGAGAAGTTTGCTACAGGTTTCCTGGTGATGAAGTGGAAGTTCTAGCCTGCAAGAGGGTGAAGTTCAGTACCAGGCTTTGAGCAAACAACTGAAGTTTAAGTAACTGAAGAAGAAAGGTCTTACAGTTCTCTTTTCAAGTCATCTGCACTCAGAAAAAGAAGGCAGGTTTTACTGCAAGCCTTGAGACCTCTTTATTTGGTCCAGCCACTGCTAGCTCGCAGATCTGACTAAACAGAAAAGGAAAGGAGTCATGACGGCAGCTGCATTGCCGTTCTTTGCTCATACAGAATGCTGCCCTCTCCTGAAAAGCCAAATCCACTGGTCTGGATGGCTGTACCCACCCCAGCACTTCCAGAAAGAACAAACTCTCCTCCTCGCTCCTCAAGCAGCACATGACACGTCTACCTCTCTGCTCAGATGTTCACCCTGTTGCTTGACTTTGGAGCTCTGCTTATTGCTGCCATAAGACTTGCAGCAGCAGGTTCGTTTCTGCTTCCCAGTTGCTCCGTATAGCGCTGAAGCCCCGTATTCCCCCTTCAGTATGTTTGTTTCAGGGATGGAGCTCTAGACAGGGGAGCTGCTTTCCGCTAACAGAGACATTCCCTTCTGAACCCCTCCCTACCAAACACACACACACATTTTAACCCCCCCTTTTTAAGGAATGAGACCATTACTGAAGGGCTCCAAGAACTGCAACCTCATCTAGAGCTGGAAGATCAGAAAACGTTAGTTTGCCAGGATGTTTCAACACCGTTGTTTTATCATCACATTAGCACACTATCCAGTCATGATTTGTTGTTCTCTGGAAAACTCTCTTAGTGATAACTGTGTGCCTTGCAGTATTATTGCAATGGTTCTCCTCCCCTGCTCACCTTCCTCCTTAGAAAGAGAGGCTGTCAGACTGCACTGGCTTTCTACACACTTCATAATGGAAGTCATGTTTTTTCACATCCAAACCATCTCATTTCACCAGCTCTGAACCTCAACTAGCAGTGACTCTTGCACCTTCTGTTTCCTACACTGTGGCTGATTACAGCCTGCAAACATCAACTAACACAACACCCAAAGCATACCCCGAACTCCAGCAGATTCACAGTAACCCCTCTGCTTTCAAGTAGAGAGACCTAATATGTTCCTGGGCACACACAGATGCTCATGCACATTCGTTCTTCCTGACACAATAAAGAGAAGTGTAACAAAACCTGCTAACTTTACAGTCCCGAAGTTTAATGGTTTTCCTTTGCTTTTCCATAAGCTGCATGTACATCTTGACAATTTTTTTCCAAGACATCATCACTAACACAAGCCGCTGTTTGTTCCCTCTCCGTTTTGAAATCAGGGTTTCCCAGCTCTTGTTTTTTCAGCACATTCTTAAAGAGGAATAAAACTGGTACAGGAAATTCAGGAAATTTCCTTCCTTTCATCTCTGGAGGAACCATAAACAAATACTCTCTGTTCGTCTTCCCCACAGTGGTTATGATGAGTAAGCTTTGCTCATTTTGCCTCATTCTTCTCTTTTCTTCTGGTTCAAAAAGCTGAGAAAGTATAATGCATTTGCACAGAAGTGTTTTCATGCCACTACTGAGCCTTAATTATGTTTCCCAATAACTTTTCTAGCTCTGCTAAACCCTTTCGAGATGAGACACCTACACACGTACATAAGGTGGAAGCATTCCATGAGTCCATTATCACAACCCTGTTTTCTTTTGTGTTGTAATGCTTTTCCTAATAGCATCTAATACTTTCGTGGACTGCTAGTGAATTTTGTGCTGATGCTTGCAGAGAATTGCACACCTTTCCTGAGTGTGAACAGCAAATCTGGGGGCCCACTAATCCTGTATCCAGGATGAACACCAATATCCCCCTTGCCTCTCAGGTTGCTCATTTTGTTTCACATCTGTCTGCATGGCTTTTAATCTGACATGGTATTGCCCAGTTCTTATAAAAAGGTTCTCCCATAAATCTGCTGTATCCATGTTATAGATGTCCTTAGGATAGTAGAAATTACGAACAACAAAGCTTTTCAGCTCCCTACTTGCCCTTTCCTTGCTAAGCCAGGAGGAAAGTATTTCATGAGCATCTTTTGAGGAGTGCTTGCTGGCATTTTAAGGATGAGCTGGTCACACAAAAATATTCCTATCAAAATACTTTGGGAGTGTGTAAACAGTCTTACACACAAACTAGGAAAAGCATCTATTTCCTGTTAAATATTACACATGCATTAAGAAAGAGGGCAGAGAAAGTGGACTCGGGAAGAATGTACCTTGTTGCAGTTTGAGAGCCCCCCAAGCTCTCCAGTGCCAAAACTACAGAAAGAGGCCTGCATCTTACTGCAGACGATGCAGAAAGGTGACTTGAGCACAGAGCAGTGCTTTGTGGACTCCTAGGGTAGTAGAGTTCTTGGTTTTATCCTGTCCTCAATCTGTCTTTCAGTGTTTCTTTAAGGGCTGTCTCACATTTAAGACCTTCTACCACCCATGCAACGCTCAGGCGTGTGGGAGGAGAGATGCCAATTGCCAGGCCAGCCTCATTCTGCACTTCTTACTCAAAGATGATGAGGATATTGAGCCCCTCTTGCTGCTGGTTCTACTCCTACCACATGAATGCAGGTCCTTTTGGTATTGCAAAGCACTGAGTTTAGTACAGTGCTCTTGGCCTGGGACCTGCATACCCTGGCTTTTAAAGGGCTTTCTCCTACAGAGGGTGTGGAATGAAGCCAAAAATGGCAAAATCAGAAGATCTGTACAGCAGTTTGTAACAGAAGTTCTCAAAGAGAACTTACTTTCCATTGAAGAGATTGTTAAGGCTCCACAAGTCAGGAAGGAGCAAACCTGCTTGTCCGACCTGTTTTTAGAGAGGTTAAGGTGAATAGGAAGATACATTTCGCCTGAATGAAAGTGCTCTTCAGGACTGCTGCATTTAGTGATAAGGTGTTTCTCACGCAGTGTCCCCTACTTCATACTCAGATTCCATGGTGTTTGCAACACAGTCACATTCATTCTTTCCCATATTTATTTCTTCAGATCTTTTGTCTTTCATGGGCTCCATCACATACTTGTTTTCAGTGAAGATGGGTTCCTCATAGTAACATGCACTTTCACACCTTGAAGCAGCTGCTGCCCTTGAGTTATGGCTGAAATCAAAATACAGTAGGAAAGAAGAGTTGCAACCAGAGTAGTTGAGGCATCTCCCACCCCTCAAGATTGTAGCTGAGGAACTGAATGTAGCCCATATCCACCATGTAGCTTAGGATATCCAATATCTTTAAAACAGTGGTAAATCCTCTGAGGAGAAATGCCATCACACCATTTGTTCACTTGCTCGGTTCAACTGTTACTTAAACGGCTGGGTAAGCACAAAATCTTGGGTAAATTTTGCTGGCATGTTCTCCAATGCACTCTAATCATTAGCTATTCGGTTTATATCTGGATAAGTGGTTCTCCTTGTGTGTTTTCACTGGATTATTAGGCTTTTCAGTATAGCTTCCATGGGTTATGAATAGATCAGAATGCTGAAACATGAGTTTAGAAATAGCTAGAACTTCCTGCCACAGCTGCAATTAAAAGAGGCAGGTTCAGCCAAAGATGTTTCAAGGATAAATCAAAGTATATTCTGTGCATCTGGAGCCTTAGCTTTCTAGAAGGGGAATTCCTGTCCTTTGTATTTGAAAAAACACTGGGAATTTATCCTTGGCTGTGATCTGTCATAGGACTTATTGGGCTGAAGAGTTAATAAACAGCTCTTGCTGGATTTTATGATTCTAATATAGCAAAGGAGAAGATCATAGAATCATAGAATAGTCAGGGTTGGAAAGGACCTGAAGATCATCCAGTTCCAGCCCCCCTGCCATAAGCAGGGACACCTCACACTAAACCATGGCACCCAAGGCTCTGTTCAACCTGGCCTTGAACACTGCCAGGGATGGAGCACTCACAACCTCCCTGGCCAACCCATTCCAGTGCCTCAGCACCCTCACAGCAAAGAATTTCTTCCTTAGATCCAATCTAAACCTCCCCTGTTTACGTTTGAACCCATCTTTCTTCTGACATTATTTGTTGACACGGAAAGTCTACAGATCGTCTGTACAGTGTACCTCAGACTAACTTTGAATGTCTTAATCTGTACTGCTTAAGAGACTTCTAGTCTTGACAGCTAAGTAGCACCTTCCCCCCCCCCCCTTCTCTGATACAGTCCCCAAGGACTCACCAATATGTCACATAAAGGGTTATACTCACAATTTTACTTCGTAGGTCTGAGCTAGAAAAGAATAATCAGAAATGTGTGTCAATAATTTGCACTTATCTTCTCAAGAATTAATTCTGCTGTCTTGTCTTGGAACAAGAAAGCAACCTCTGAAGACACAATAAAAGTAGGAAGCTTAGGGATAGTGCTAGGCGGGAGATGACCCCTATTCCCAGGATTCAGTTCAAGAAAACGAGAACAACCCATGCCCCAGCTGTAGCACAACTGGGGCCAAATAACTGAAACCAGGGTTAAAGTTTAGAAACTGGAAGTTAACCTGAAAGTTCCCAGTTCCCACAATTTCACTATTAAAATTGTTCAGTAAAGAACAATTCGGGAAGAGGTCATTCAAGATTCCTTAAAAAAGGGAAAAAAAGGAATTATTCCTTGGTAGCATGGAGTTGTAGAAAGGCAGTTAAAGACACAAATGGACAAGGAGAAAACTATGGCCATCACTATTAAAAAAACCCAAACCAAAACTCCTTTGTGTTCTCTGTACACTGCTGAGTGCTTCAGTGAGCAAGGGGACACTCAGCAAATGGTCAGGAGATTTCTAGCATTAGCACAGAAAAGACAGAATCATTCAGTAAATAAACCCTACGTGTGAAGCCTAGAAAGGAAATGAACTGTTATTGAACTGGGTACTAAGGAAAATAATAAACAGCAGCTGGTACAAACAGGTATTTTAAAGTAGCAGGACAAGATTAACTTGCTACCAGATACCTTAAGAGATCTGAGCAACAAACTCAGTCCAGCAGGTTGGATTGAGAGTCATGGGAGGTCTGCGGGGACCAGGGGGAAGGAACCATCCCAAAGTAACCAAGGCAGAGCAGAGGGCAGCATGGAAGAGAAGGTGAGCACTGCAGGATGGCCCAGGAGAGTAGAGACTGAGACCCCTCTGGGAACCAGCATGGGATGAGTGTGGCAGAGGCTGCTTCATCACCATGCCAGCCCTTTCCACAGCACCCAGTGGTGTGGGAGCACCAGGGTGATGCTGCCTGCTGGGCTCCCCTCCAGCTGGTGCCTGGCAGACCTCCCCCACCTGCAGCAACTGCTTATCTCTGAGGAAAAGGGACTTCACCTCTTTAGAGCTTCCACCACCTATTCTGATCCCTGCACAATTTGATTGACTGCCTGTGTGGTGCAGATGCCAGAGCTGCTGCTGGAAGCAGTGAGCACCGCACCAGTCCCAGCCCAAAAAAACATTTAGAGGTAAAACCAAGCTGGGCATGCACAAAACAGTCAAGTTTTTCAGAACATTCTACTCACCACCTTTGGGCTTCCTCATGCAAATGATAAGAAAGATGACAAGCAAAACCGCAGCAGCGCACACCACCACAATCAGAATGATGAGGAACAGGGACAGGTGAGTCCCTTGGACACCTAGAGCAATACAGAAGAAGACTTTCAAACAGAGAAGCCCTCCTGGGTCATGGTAGCAGAAGCAGTTACATGATGCTGACCACTTTCCCAAGGCCAGCAGCACCCAGCCCTGTCATGAACACATGGGGTTGTAGGCACATGCCTGTCCTTGCTTGTCCACATCCTGAGAGCACCTTGCTCTTGTGGCTCTGAACAGGTGTGCCTGAGCCAGTCCAACTCACTGTGCATGCACCCCTCAGAGACTGGGGGCATAAAGACCTCCAGCAGAGGCTCACCGAGACTGGGAGCTGGCAGAATAGTTGCTCTACATGTCACAAAATAAAGGGTCTCAGCTTTTCATTCCAGCACTCTGCTCAGGTGAGTTTGACCATGTCCAGACCTGCCATGTCACAGCAAAGTTGAGGATGTATACAATAGATGCTTGAGTTGCACACTAAAGCTTTTCTGCTTTTCCAGTTTTGACACTCAAAGGAGAGATTGGAGTGGACTACTGTTTGGGAGCACAGCAACAACTGCTTCAACTATAAAAGCTTCCTTCCTGCCTTAACAACTCCAGTCTTCGAAAGAGTGAATCATGAACCATGAATCATGAACCATGAATCATCTAGGTCCCTTGAGAACAGCGTTGATACAAGTTGCAGCCAAAAAGCAGAACACCAATTTTGAGGCTTGAGGTATGGACTGTTTGGGTCCCTAATCTCATTCTTAGGTTTGTTTTGCTCCCCACTTACTCTGAGTTGTAGAATTCCTTTCTGGATATCCCACACCATTCTCAGAAGACACTACTGTCACGGGAGGTTCTGCAAAACAAACAGGAGTGAAAGGCTCACAGTGCATTTCCAATCCTAATTTTAGCACCAGAAGATCTGGAATTATAGGGTCAAAAGAGAATGTCTCCATCGCATTTACAAGGCAGTGAAAATAGGCAAACTCTAGCAATGAGTGCGATATATACACGGTAATATTGAGAGAGTATCTATGGTACTACGTATACTCACTGGATGGGTACTATGCATACTATATATGCTATGTATACACAGACTATGTATATATATATACACTAGGTACACATTGAATCATAGAATAGGGTTGGAAAGGACCTCAAGATCCCCCCATGGGCAGAAGTGCCTCACAATAGACCATATCACCCAAGGCCCTGTCCTACACGGCCTTGAACGTGGCCAGGGATGGAACATTCACCACCTCTTTTGGCAGTGCCTCACTACCCCATGTATTAGTGGTGGAGTCCAAGAGATCACTGAGATGCTCCTGATAACCATCTTCATTTGGGTTTTTTTTCCTGCAAGAACAGTCAGCAACTGTCCGCATCTTCCCTTAGCTTCTGGTCACTGCTGTGTAACTGGTGGTGTGCTGTAAGTTCAAATGAAACACAGACCCAAAACATAAAGTTTCCAGAAGCAGAGCTACCGAGACCCAGGTCTGAATTTCCACACCCCACAAAACCAAACAGGAAATCACGAGCTCTCTCTCAAAACAACTGCCCTTAGTAAGGCAGAGTGTTCCCAGTGAGANCAAAAGAAGAACCGAAGTTGTGCATCAACAGGTTTTACAGGTGTCATAGGCAAAATAAAATCCAGCCCAACAACTCCAAACCAGACAAAAACCCCACCCGCTTCCATGCATTCCCATCTTCGGGAATAAGCCTTCCACCCTGCCTTTCCCTACAATGGACTCGCTNGCCCGAAGCAGCTTTTGCATTACTTGGATATGCCACTATAGATAATAGCTCTGCTTCCCACTGCAGTGGCTTTCATTCTAGACCAGGAAGGAAGTAAAGAA
>NDXB01014846.1:0-13039 GCA_002631895.1 Agapornis roseicollis
ATTGTACAATAAGGGCCGCCGGTGGCTGTAGATGATTGAGGTTTGTGCACATTGGGGCCGGCCCGGCCCCGGCACACAGGAACTGATGGTTTAATAAAAAAAGTCACAGAGAGCCCCAGAGCCTCCGTGCACGGCGGGGGGGTGGGGGTGGGGGGAATGGGAATGGGGATGGGAATGGGAATGGGGCTGCCTGGTGCCACGGGGCTGCTGCACCGCGCTGGGGATGGGCCCACCCTGTGCCAGCAGGGACCCGTGTCCTGCCTGAGCCAGGGCTGCCAAGGGCTGCTCTGCCCCAGCAGAACCTGGTTTGATGAACCCGGTGCCCATCCAGTGTCACCCAATGTCACCCAGTGTCACCCAGTGCCCACCCAATGTCATCCAGTATCACCCAGTGTCACCCAGTGCCCACCCAATGTCATCCAGTATCACCCAGTGTCACCCAGTGCCCACCCAGTATCACCCAGTGTCACCCAGTGCCCACCCAATGTCACCCAGTGTCACCCAATGCCCACCCAGTGTTACCCAGTGCCCACCCAATGTCACCCAGTGCCCCCCAGGCTCAGCTGGGCAGAGCTGGTTTGCCCGGTGTCGGGGTGCGCAGCAGAACCTCTTCTGTGGGAAAAGGGGGGGCTACAGCTCAGGCTGCACCATGGAGCCGGTGTGTCCCTGCGGAGCAGGAGCAGCACCAGGACACAGGGAACATGGGGCTGCTGAGCTGAGGCGCTGGGAATCACCGCACTGCAGAGCAGGGGACGGGAGATGATGTGAAAGGAAAGCTGGAAAGGAGCCCACAGCCTGGTACCAGTTTGATGCTTCCTTTATCACTGGAGGGGAGGAAGGGGGGGGGGAGAGGGGATGACATTGGGCACTCTGGGACCAGCACAGGAGGCACCGTTTGCTTTCCCTTGACCAACCTCACCAACTGCTCCGGTGACTCCACGCAGCTCTAATGGCAAACCTGCTCCTGGCTGCGGCCACCGCGATGGGCACGAGAGAAGCTCCGCAGCCCTGAGCCAAGGGGATGAGTGCCTGAGGCCAGCCCTGCTCTGCCCCAGCACCGGCGGCTCTTGTGGCACTGGGAGCACTGAGGCTTTGGGCACAAGACCCCTTGTGCCCAAGAAGAGAATGAGCCCTGCAGCACCTCACCCCTCAGCTGCAGACCCCGGGGTGCATCCAGCACCAGCAACCCCATGGGGCTCACAGCGCTGCAGGGTGAAGCCATTGCAGGGGGTGGGATGGGGCCCGGCCAGGGCTGAGCGTGTCCTTGCAGGAGGGAATGTTCAAACCCATGCAGTGCCGTGGGGGCTTGGGAGCAGTTGGACTGGATGAGCTTAACGGGCTTTTCCAACGTGGTTGATGCTGTGATGCCATGGAGGACTCCACCACCATCACGTGAGTTTTGGGCTTTTATTATAAGTAATATATATATTATCTATATATAATATAGATATTATATATATATATCTATATATATAGATAATATATAATCTATATATATTAATATATATTTAGGCTTATTATACAGCCTAAAACTGACCACGCAGAGATGCAGAGTTTGGGGTTTTCTTCTTATTATTTGTTTTCTTTTTCTCTGTTTTACAAAAAAAAAAAACCCAAACCCAAACAGAACCAAAAGCCACCAGCATCAGACTGACAACAGGGAAGTTCCCACAGTGGAGAGAGGCTAAAAGTACAACAGGAATTACTCCAAAATGAAGGGGGGGAAGGCAGTAAGCTCAGACCTGCCCCTTGTATTTCCAGGCATGGACGGAGCTCCTGAGGACCCGGCTCAGCAGTTAGGGGCAGTCGGCATCGTGAGAGTAAAGGTCCCCTCGTGCCATTGCACTCCATCACCAACTCCATCTCCTGCCCTTCCCAGCTCGGAGGAGAGGCCGCATGAGGCCAGAGTGGGATCCATGGAGGACCCGGGGCCCCTCCCTGTCCCACAGCAGCCCCGGTGCCACCCGTGGCCGTTGCCAATGTCACTGGTGCTTATTGCTATAGAGTCATCACCCCCATGGCCACTGGTGCAGGGGCTGGGCTTGGGCAAAGGCATCGACTGAGGGCCCGATGCTGCTGTTAGAATCATAGAACAGTTCGGGTTGAAAGGGACCTTAAGATCACCCAGTTCCAATCCCCCTGCCATAAGCAGGGACACCTCACACTAAACCATGGCACCCAAGGCTTCATCCAGCCTGGCCTTGAACACTGCCAGGGATGGAGCACTCACAACCTCCCTGGCCAACCCATTCCAGTGCCTCACCACCCTCACAGCAAAGAATTTCTTCCTTAGATCCAATCTAAACCTCCCCTGTTTCAGTTTGAACCCGTTACCCCTTGTCCTGTCACTGCAGTCCCTAATGAAGAGCCCCTCCCCAGCAGCCCTATCTACAACCAGCCCCAAACCACACAACAGGCTTGGGGTGAAGCCAATGGCCACAGCAAGGTCCAGCTTTCACATGCATCAGCTCAACACGGAATGTTCTAATGGTCCCATTACCTTCCATGCCATCAGTATCATGCTGCTGTTTAAGGTTGGAATAAGAGGGAGAAGCTTCCAGAGCATTCCTGAAGCAGAACCTCAATGTACGGTTTCCAGGTGGACACCAATGGAACGTTCTGAACGGATAGGAGGGCACACATCAAATTCACCCTTAGTGCTCCATGGTAGATGCTCTGCTGAGCTATCCCCCATCATGTGATCTCCACCATCCCATAGGGAAAGGAGCCCCATGGCGTTATCTCCATCATCCTCAAGAAGCCCCCATCTCATGATCTCCGTCATCCTTAAGGGAAAGGAACCTGCTCTCCTTGCACAGCCCCATCCTCAAGGGCAGCCCATGGACCTTCTGCTTGAAGGTATTGACTCCCAAGCCATCCCTTTCCTCCTCTGTTGTGAAACACCAGCACGCTGGTTGGTGAGGATGATGCTGCACCATCACCCAGCTCCCCAGCTCTTTCTCTAATGCTCCTCAAGTCCATTGTCTGGCTCCATGCAAGAGCCCATGGAAGGAAGGGAAGAGTCCCCAGTGCAGGCCCTTATGAAGACAACCCTGGGGCTCAGTTGGGATGCTCGGAGGGGCATATAAAGGATGCACCAAGTGGCACAGGCAGCTCTAAGGCTGGGAAGGATGAAGAGAAAGAAGAACATGAGGAACATGAACACCTTTTGCTGGGATCTGGATGGCTATAAGGCACTCGGAACAACAGTGGGGTATTGGAAAATGATTGCTGGGATCCTTCGGCACATCGTGTTCTCCTTCCCTATTTCCTGCCTGTCTGGAGATGAAATATGACTTGGCTGCAAAGCTGGAATGAGAAGAAATGACTCTGAACTAAACCAAAGGCACCCAGTGCTTTTAGAGCTGGAATTCTTCTTGCTGATCATTGGCTTGCCCTAGAGGCTGCTGAGTCCTTCCAGGGGACTCACTCGTCAGCTGGAATGCCAAGGAGGTGAGCTCCATGCTGGAGCAGGGATGGGGTCCCAGAGTGGACTTAGGCCAGCCATGGCAACCCCAACCCCAACCCCACGGGGGGATTCCATCGGGGCAGTGCTGGTAGATGCTGCCAATGCACCTCGGAGCAAGAAAGGCAGCGCACGTACTTGGCCGGTGATGCAGTTGTGCCCTGATCCCATGGTAGAGTTCCTGGGAAGACAAGCAGGGAAGGATGCTCTTGAGGATTGGCACCATAAAAGGTAAAGTATGAAATGAGGCAAACTGGAGATAAAACCATCACCGGCTCTACCCCCAGGCAGGAGCCTGAGGGATCTGCGTGAGCACAAAAGCCTCTCCTTGGTCAGGTTCCAGCAGATACAGAGGGCTTTAAAAGGGCAGAGAGGGACGTGATGCAGGAGATGGAAATGAATCACAGGTTGATAGCACACGGGCCACCCGAAGGAGCTTTGTGAATGCAAACAAAGGAGTCCCCGATCCTTTGAACTCTCCCATCCTGTGCTTCGGCCAATTCGTTTTAGGAAGGGAAGAAAAGCGTGTTCAAAGGCTCGAGCAGAAAGAAAGCGGAGCTTTGGGAATGACTGCGAGGATGCTCACAAAGAGAATGAAGGTATCCTACAAGGAGAACCTTTCAGTTTCAAACCATGGATGGGACCCAACGCTAGGTTAATGACTGCAACTGTATCGTTCACAAAATACTCTGGTTTTGCAATGTTTCAAGGTAACATGCCTTCGTGTTACCGTGTTTCTCATGTATGTGACAGTCCAAACCTGCACTGATTCACAGCATGGGTAACCCATGGCTTCTGTTATTTGGTTCTGAAAGAGGAAGGCTCACAGGATCACAGGATCCCAGACTGGTTTGGGTTGGGAGAGACTTTGAAACCCCATCCCTGGCAGTGCTCAAGGCCAGGCTGGACACAGGGGCTTGGAGCAACCTGCTCCAGTGGAAGGGGTCCCTGCCTGTGCGTGGCCGGGGTTGGAGCTGGAGGAGTTTTAAGGACCCTTCCAACACAAACCAGTCCACAAGTCTATGACTGGGGCCTATAGGGATGCTGGGGAGGGACTCTTCATTAGGGACTGCAGTGACAGGACAAGGGGTAACGGGTTCAAACTGAAACAGGGGAGGTTTAGATTGGATCTAAGGAAGAAATTCTTTGCTGTGAGGGTGCTGAGGCACTGGAATGGGTTGGCCAGGGAGGTTGTGAGTGCTCCATCCCTGGGGGTGTTCAAGGCCAGGTTGGATGAAGCCTTGGGTGCCATGGTTTAGTGTGAGGTGTCCCTGCTTATGGCAGGGGAGTTGGAACTGGATGATCTTAAGGTCCTTTCCAACCCGAACTATTCTATGGTTCTAACAGCAGCTCAGGATGACTGAGCTGGAACCCTCTCACCAGCTGCTGAGGAGTTTATAATGCACGTGTCATCACAGGCTGGTAATTGAGATGTGACAGGGATTTGGACACAACCCTTCCATTTCTGTGGCTATTTTCTGTGTGCTCTTGGAAAAAAACACATTAAAAATAAGGAGCAATGAGGTCAAACCATTTCCCTCCCTGAAGGGCTGACAGGCTCCTATAGAGAAACACTGCAAGGACAAAACTCTACCTGAGAGAAGCTGCAGGGGACGGATGAGACAGGGGAGAACTGAACTGAGCTGCCAGAAATGGCATTAGAAGATGTCTTCCCACGCAGGGAACCGGAGCTCATGAGACTCCAATTGCTCAAAGATAAACTCCACTAAAACTTTCCATGACACAAGGATTCCAATGCGATGAAGCCCCGAGGGGAGCTGACCACTAAGGGGGCATGGAAGTCCATCTCTCTTCAGCAGCTCATGGAAGAACAAGGCTGGACACGCAAAGCTCTGCAGAAGGACACTCGGTGGACAACAGACCAAGGAGTTTATGTGGAAGAGGGAATGCTGTGACCCAGGCACAGCAATATCTCATTCTAGCCTGGAATGAACTCTGGTACCCAGAAGTGTTTGGGATTAGTATTCCTGTGGTCAGGTTGTTTGTAGCTGCTGGTTGTGTCCCTGACAACAGACTGGGGTGAGCCTGCTGGCGATCCGTCTACTTCCACAGAACCCAACGCACTCCAAACCCCAGCCAGGCTGAGGGCAGGGACAGAGAGCGTGCTGCCCCATCGAGAACATGAATGCTCTCCCATTAAGGCAGGCTAAGGAAGAAAGAGTCATCAGCAACGAAGGCTGCATTCTCTCAAGCTCTGCAAGCAGATCATAGACTCATGGAATGGTTTGGGTTGGAAGGGAGCTTAAAGCTTCCTCCAGCTCCAGCCCCTGCCATGAGCAGGGACCCCTTCCACTGGAGCAGCTTGCTCCAAGCCCCTGTGTCCAACCTGGCCTTGAGCACTGCCAGGGATGGGGCAGCCCCAGCTTCTCTGGGCACCACGATGCGAGCAGCAGTTGGGAAGGACACAAGCAGCGAAGCTCCATAGCTGAGCCCTTTCCCAACCCCTTTGCTGTTGTCTCGGAAGAGCTGGGGATGGCTTTGAGGCTGCTGCCCCTCTCCTTGCCCCATGGCAGGCCTTTGGGGCTCTCCTGCATCAGCCCAGGCGAGCAGGGCTGGAGGTAGCAGGCAGCTAACGCTGCCGATGAATGCTGCAGCACCCACATCGCCCGCCTCGCATGTCGTTAGGACATCAGCGCTAACGAAGGGGGCTCCTCTGGGAAGAGCAGGGACGTGGAAGAGCAAATCCAGTGCTGGGGACACAGAGCAGGGACCCTGTGGCTGATACGGGGGGGGGATTTGGAGCATGACTTCCAGTAGCCCCAAANACAGGACCCAAACTGACCAAAGAGGTATTCCATACCATAGCACGGCATGCCCGGGGGGTAACTGGGAGTTACCTGGAAGGAGAGGAAACTTCCCGGCCGGGCTCGTTTTTGGCGGGTGGTATCGTACCCTCTTCCCTTGTCATTGTTATTGGTGACAGCGATAGTGATTTGGGTTATACCTTAGTGACTGGATTGATGTTATCTGGACCCGTGGGAGCTGTATTCCTGTGGTTCTCCTCCCCCCACTCCTCCGGGAGCAGGGAGGAAAGAGGGGAGGGCAAGAAGGGGGGTGTTGAGTGAGTGATCGAGCTGCCTGGCTGGGTTTAAACCACGACACCGCTCCAGGAGGAATTAGGAAGTTTTCAACTCTAATTCAAAGCCACTTGAACACATTTTCCAACAGCAAATGAATGCTGGTCCAGAAACACGTCTCTTCTCACAATGGACAAGCACCCAGCCCAAACAGCTTGTGAATGCCACCTACAGCTGTGCCCACTGGGCTTTCCCAACACAACAGCCAGGACAATCTTCCTTTGTGTTCACCAAATTCAATGGCATAGCCAAATTTGGCCACTTAACCACCAAGTTTGTAAATACTGGAGGTCACTCAAAACAGAGACTCCTCTCATTCCACAACACTGCAATGATCAATCCACCCCCAGGGCATGGGCTGAATGTCCAGACTCTTCAGTCCTACCAGAAAACAAGACCAGCAGGTATGACCTGTATTACTGGGCCCAACCATCTTCACTGCTAGGAGGTTCTAACACAGTTTGCATAAACTTCCATCCCCGGCAGTGTTCAAGGCCTGGTTGGATGAAGCCTTGGGTGCCATGGTTTAGTGTGAGGTGTCCCTGGTGATGGCAGGGGGGTTGGAACTGGATGATCTTAAGGTCCTTTCCAACCTGAACTATTCTATAGAATCATAGAATCATAGAATAGTTTGGGTTGGAAAGGACCTTAAGATCATCCAGTTCCAACCTCCTGCCATAAGCAGGGACACCTCACACTAAACCATGGCACCCAAGGCTTCATCCAACCTGGCCTTGAACACTGCAGGGATGGAGCACTCACAACCTCCCTGGCCAACCCATTCCAGTGCCTCAGCACCCTCACAGCAAAGAATTTCTTCCTTAGATCCAATCTAAACCTCCCCTGGTTCAGTTTGAACCCGTTACCTCTTGTCCTGTCACTGCAGTCCCTAATGAAGAGCCCCTCCCCAGCATCCCTATAGGCCCCCTTCAGATACTGGGAGGCTGCTATGATTCTATGAATTAGAGATGTGTGCCCATTTACAGGGGTATGATATAATGGGCATCACAGAAACATGGTGGGATGGCTCCTATGACTGGAGTGTTGGAATGGAAGGTTACAGGCTCTTTAGGAAACACAGGCCCGGCAGGTGGGGAGGTGGAGCTGCCCTTTATGTTAGGGATAGGCTGGAGACTATGGTCCCTTCCAGCCCTAACTGTTGTATGGTTCTGTGAACTGGCCTATCACTGGCCTATTGCTTCAAGATGTGAGCTGACACTGATTGCCCTCTGCTGACCGTTTGCTACCCAGTGCCACTGGGTTAAAATGAAGTCTGCTGTGTAGTAACGCAACAAGGGTTTCTGAGCATCTGCATACAGCTCCCATCAGACACAGATTTTGGGCGTTTATTGCTTGACTTTTCAGTGTCCTTTCTCACTGGTGTAACTTACATGCTACATATCAACCATCCCCCGTTAGAGATGAGTCCAGTCTAAGCTGTTGTGCAAGGGACTGAGTGTACACATAGCGAGAACCGATTTTCCCCTGGTGAGCTTGTGGTCTGCAGGGACAAGACAGATCAAGGGCAGCGAAAAGAAGGGAATGATCAGCTCCATTGCATATACAGGCCACTGAGCTCCTGGAGGATCTAGCTGAGCCTACAAAAGGCAGCTCTGTTGCCCTGCCCGGAAGCTGCAGTCAGGTGAATTCAAAGCAGAAATAAGCTGCAAGTTCTGACTAGGAGAGGAATGGGTTACACCATTGGCATCTCCTTTTCCTTCTTCCTTTTCTTCACAAGGTTAGAGAATTCCTTAGGAATTCAGTCCAATGCCTTATAGGGGTAAGCAGGCCAAGAAGAAATGACGTAAGTAGGAGGCTGGACTGGACATCTGCCTCCATCAGCTTGCCCAAGGGCACGCAGGCACTGGAGGTTTGTGAGAAAGCTGGGAAGGGAATCCAGGTTTCTTTTGGTTTTCCCAAGTTTTTAAACTATTTTCCCTCTGGTTTACATTTCAGCACTTACAAATGGCTGATAGAATCCTATCATAGAATCACGGAATGTTTTGGGTCAGAAGGGTCCTTATCAAAGCCCCATCCAACCTGGCCTTCAACACCGCCACGGATAGCGCATCTACAGCTTCTCTGAGCAACCAGTGTCTCACCATCCTCATGTCCTTATAGGACTTTATATTCATTATAGGAGTTCTATGTCTATATATATAGATGAATACATTATAGGAATGCATTTAAATATTATATTGATGGATGGGACAGAAAAGTGTAGGACGTTTTAACAGGGCTTTTTTAGCCTCTGTGCTACTGAGCTTTTTAGCAGGACTTCTACTGAGGTCAATCTAGTGTTTGCATTTGCTGCTTTGGTAGCTGTGTGTGCTGAATAAATTGGTGTTGCCTTGCAACCATCCAGTGCCTCCTGAAGATTTCAAGCTGTCCATGGACGTATTCCTGGATCATCTGCTCTGAATAAGTGCTCATGTTGAAAAAGACTTATGGGAACATCCACAGACAGCAAACCAAAACGACTTGATCCTTGACCACTTCCATTTTACCATGGTGAATACATGGAAAGTACTAAGTGTTTCTTCACAGGCTGTGTAAAAGGACTAAAGTCTCCTCTTGCTGCTGGATAAATGCTATTCCCCAACTCAAGCAGCAGAGGCTGATTCAGAGCAGCTTCCAAGCCCCATTATGGGGAGAAGGCATCAACGTTTTGATTCCTGAACTGTAGTGAGGTCACTGTATTAAGTAAGTTATAGCAAGAATAGTAGCAACAGGAAGTAATGATATTATCAATAATGATATTGATAATTAGTAATAACCTCAGACTGATGAACAAGGGGCTGATTATTCCTGCTGGTCCCAGTGGAAAAGGGTCAGTTTTCCAGTCCTCTGCATGGGCGCTTTGGAGAGCACCTTGGTATTCCTCCTGCAGGGCCTTTTCCAGAGAGCCACTGGGGAGCCTGTGAGGACAGGGATTTTGCCATCTGAGAGGGCCAAAGGTTAGGTAAGATGGAGAACTATGTGGGCACCACAGCAAATAGGTACACACTGAACAGTAACACATCTGAGCCAGAAAGGAAGGAGCAAAGATGCTGCTGTTGGAGGAGTGAGTGCGGCACGGCCCTGCCATAGGAGCCTTGTGGATAAAGCCTGTTCGTTGTTTGAAGAGGGAGCTCAGGAGGCTTCCAAAGGGGTTCTTTGATGTCTCTGCTGAAGTTACCGGAGGGATGGGTCTGGGGGAGTGGGTCCCTCTCCATTTGTGTTTCTGCTGAACCCCAAAGCTCTCCTTTGCCAGCTGCTGGTACGATGCATTGTAAGTGCGTGCAGTTTGGGAGATGCATAGCTCTCTGCAGACCCCAATTACCCAAAATGGTTCTTCCAGACAATGCCACTTTGCCATGTAACCTCTCACATTGCTTTCTGACTGTGTTCTCTGCGTGCAGGAGCACTGACCTCTCTTCCTTCACACTGGTTCAGGCAGCGGCTGTGCCGATGAGGCAGTCAGTGAACAACCCCATCTGCCACCAGATGCCAACAGACCCAAAGACCAAGCAGTGTTGTTCCAAGAGGTACAGGCTGCCCCAGTTATGATTCCCTGCTCTTCCTTACCACACCTCCTCATTGTGTATCCTTTCCTAACTGAGAGGGGAAGGTGCTGGTAATTTAAGTGGTTTATACACACGCAAGTCCTTGTTGTTAGTACCTTATTTTCTGGGAGAGCAGGAAGTACCCTCAAATAAAATAGGGATGTGTCCAGGGATGCTCCTGTAAATGTAAATCCGTGCTCCTGCTTCCCGGTCCCCCCATTCCAGTGAGTTCTTACAAAGCACTTGGAGGTTCCCAAATGTGCCTCTGGTTTTCCTCAGCATCTGTTGAACCCCTGCGGCTTCTTCTGACACTGGTGGCAGTTGCGGCTTTCCAGTTCTGAGCATCAGCCTCATAAAAGAACAACTTCAGGTTGGTGTTTGATAATCCATTTACTTATGCAGATAGTAACAGCTTACTCCAGATACACTTCCTGCTTACTGAGTTTGTATTGCCTGAAACACCGACCCATCAAATCATGGGGCTTCGTGGCTCTACTGCAACAGCAACAGTGGGTATATGTGCATTTTAAAGCGCTGAAGGACACTGGCAGGCCTCATTGCCTGTCAGTGCCTGCACTGGGCTTTCCCCATTGGCCCATATTCGTTTTGTCGCGGTTGGTTTGTATTTCATGGTAACCCCCTGAAAAGCTCTTCCAAAATTCACTTTTCAGATGTGGTGGAAATGTGCAGCAGAACGAAACCCCCCCCCCCCCCTCAGAAGGAAATGAGGTCCTCTGAAGGGGATCACAGCAGCTGCCTAAGCCCCTGCCTGGAGAGGCAAAGGCCAGGACACAGAGAGCACAGCATGTNGGGGGAAAGGGAGAACGAAACCCCCCCCCCCCGCTCAGAAGGAAATGAGGTCCTCTGAAGGGGATCACAGCAGCTGCCTAAGCCCCTGCCTGGAGAGGCAAAGGCCAGGACACAGAGAGCACAGCATGTGCCTTAGCTCTCCAGGAGCTCTCAATCCTGCTTTGTTTCTGCAACTGTGGCCTTGTTTCTCACTTTAATCCTACCTTGTTTCTCCCGATTCTTTCTTTCTCCTTGTCCCTTTTCTATCCATTTCTAAGGAATGTTTTCACAGAACCATAGAATAGTTCAGGTTGGAAAGGACCTTAAGGTCATCCAATTCCAACCCCCCTGCCATAAGCACCCCAAAAGCTTCTTCTTAATACAGTGTTTCCATCTCCCTGGAAATCCTGTTCTTCCTCACTCTGATTGACAAGCTCACGTTGCCTTTCACACTCACCCCCATTACAGCTGTGGTTTTGGCTGCAGCTTCCCAGTGCATTGAACAGACCTGCTGTGCCTTCCCTCAAAACCTCCCACTTTCAGGAGCTTTCCTTTTTAGAGCATTTTCTGCAGCGCTGTGGTCACAGCTGAGCTCACACTTCCAACTGGAGCCAACACAGAGGCAGGATTGCGAGTACCAGACAGGGCTTTTCTGACCTTTAACTGCATTGATCCTTCACAGGAAACAACATGGAGATGATAAGGGACATAACACAGCTTCAGACTTAGATACCATTACAGAAACTCCCAGGGCATCATGCTGTGCTAGGAAGAGATGTTTTGAAATGCAAGCAGGCTATGAAGCACATTAGGGTCTCCATTCTAATGTTGGTAAGTACCATACATGCACAACAAAGCAAGCATGCAGGATCCCCTCCTTTATGAAGCACAAGTATTTATTGGGGTCATTATTTCCTTGCTTACAGTGTACCCAGGTGGGACATGCACCTTGCAGGAGCACCTGCTTCACTCCAGTGGTCAGTACAAAGAGCAGCTCATCCCAGGGCAAAGGCAGACCTTGCTGGGCTGTGGTGGAAGTGTAAAACACATGCATATATAGACACACAGGCATAGAGGGGCTGGAGCAGCTCTGCTCTGGAGCCAGGCTGAGAGAGCTGGGCTGGGGCAGCCTGGGGGAGAGAAGGTTCCTAAAGGGGAGACCTGAGAGCAGCTCCAGGGCCTAAAGGGGCTGCAGGGAACCTGGAGAGGGGCTTGGGACAAGGGCCTGTAGGGCCAGGCCAAGGGCAATGGCTTGAACCTGCCCCAACAGGGGAGACTGAGCTGAGCTCTCAGGCAGAAGCTGTTCCCTGGGAGGGTGCTGAGGCGCTGGCCCAGGGTGATGGCCCAGAGAAGCTGTGGCTGCCCCATCCCNATGGCCCAGAGAAGCTGTGGCTGCCCCATCCCTGGCAGTGCTGGAGGCCAGGTTGGACACAGGGGCTTGGAGCAAGCTGCTCCAGTGGAAGGGGTCCCTGCCTGTGCGTGGCAGGGGTTGGAACTGGATGAGCTTTAGGGTGCTTTCCAACACAAACCATTCTGGGGTGATTCTATGACCCTATAGCACATAAATAAGTAAATATATACATAAAGATACTCCCCCCTATTAACTGGGGTGCTGCGATAAAAATTTGGACAGTTTATGGAACATGGGCCAGGCACTTCCTTAGCTGAGTTTCATGTCAATTATTTCTCCTAAAATGATGGCATTCCCAAGGATCTGGTGACCTGATTTTCAACGCTGCTGAAGGCATTCAAATCCCATGGGAGCCAGAGGGGTTCAGCAACTTTAAGGCTGAAGGACTGTTTAATTGTGGTCAGGTGTGTAGTAGTTCCAGCATAACAGGGAGAGCAGGGCCCTGTTCTTGTACCCAGGCCAAGGAAAAATGACTGATTGTGGTGCTTTGTGAATCCTGCTAGTGGAGAGCCACAGGAGTCCCTCAGGGTTTCTCTGATGTGGAACCCTCCAGCTCTGCCTGAAGAACAGATGAAAATGATTTTGCATTATTGTTCCCATTTAGCCAGGGCTCTGTGCGGATTCCCAGCACCACACGATGGGTGCTGTGCGTGAAACACTTAGCCAACAGTGTGCGCTTGCAGCCCAGAAAGCAACCGTATCCTGGGCTGCATCCAAAGGAGTGTGCCCA